>OX424575.1:33778759-33876259 GCA_949152435.1 Gastracanthus pulcherrimus
GAGTCGCGGCATGTATCGGAGATTTATCGATGAAGGCAGAGCTATATAGTCTAGGTGCGAGCGAGCGCAGACGTAACGACGATGGGTTCGTTAATGCTCAACGGTTTATGAAATAATTGGCAGCTGCCCGGGCGATGTTGAAAAATCTTTCTGCGAAACGTTTCGTCGCCGAGGACCAGGATTCACGACCAAAGCGTCGCAAGCGATTATTTTTGATTCTTCGCTCGTCTGTGCTTTCCGATATTCTCGGCTTTTTTTTCGTGGACCGCGTGGTCTAGAGCATCTGGATTTTCGTGGTAAATAGAATGGTTTTTATTTTTATAATTAGTACTGCTGATTGGCCCGAGTCGCCTAAGAAGTATATGGTAATTGACAAACCTCGAAAGCTAATTGTTAAATAAAAATTGATCCACTCATTACTGTAAGTTTGTGTGTAACGTATATAACTATAACGTAATGTACTCAATATTATATGTACTCATGTTCATTTGGAGTGCAAAGAGCTAGTCAAAAGTAAACAAATGGAAATATAAATTGTACCTAGTGCTTATATATGTGATAGAAGTAAAGTATTGAGTTTTATTTTTGATTTAAAACATTAATTAATTATTATGAATTTTCTATCATAAAAATAAATTCTTCCTCTACAATAGAAATTAGACTGCATTAAAAACCAGAAAACAGTGAAACGATGTAAAGTATATGCTGTTTGTGGATTATCAGGGATCACAAAATAAGTAGTAATATACCATATAAGGTCAGCCTAATCCCATGTTAGTAGCTTATACTGCTCATTTGATGTTCTGTAATACCAATCAACGTCTAATTCTTCTGTATAAATTACTCGACTATTATTTAAGATTCAAAATTATAAACAAAATTTAATTCGATTGCGTCTTTCATTGATCCAAAATACACCGCAAAAAAATCAAAATCAGAAATTAATCATTAAAAAAGCCAACATTGCGTTAATGAATCCTGCCCCAGCACGTAACTCCCCACTACCTATATAAACTTGCAACCACCCATTCAACCTTGTAATTGCAACGAATCCAACGAATATTCGGAATGCACTGTTGAATTCTCTCGATCAAGCTCGCAAATGAGGAAGTGCTTCGACAACGAACCCCAAAATAAGAAAAAAGAAACACGAAGAGAATCTCGGTTCGATGGAACACAATAACAAAGCGAGCAAGAAAACAAATCGGAGATCGTCGACCGGCAAAAATGTCAAAGGTGCGCAAGCGCTCCAAATGTCGATGAGCGCTCGTTCGTCGTCTATTTTTGGCCTGTATATCTCTTCGCGGCACGTTCATGATCACCCGCGGTCTCGTGCCTCCATCCTCCCTCCCTCTTCTTCTTACATCCTTTCTTTTTTATTTTGCCGAGCTCTCTCGTTGTTGTTCTTCCCTTCTCCTCCTCCTCGCGCGCGCGCGTGCAACGTAAATATAATCTCGTAACTTCGCTTCGAGATGCGCAACATTTTCCGGTGCTTTTTAAACGATTCAATGCGTAGGTCGACGTTGTTATGAGGAGAAATAAGTATTATTTTGACATCGTGCTGTTTTGATTGGATGGAAATATGTTTTCGATCGTGTCAAATGTTTTAGGTGAATGTGACGTACTGTAATTGTGCTTGATGATGAAATGTGTGCTTTTACTTTGAAGAGTTTTATTATTTTTCACTAGGTAGAACCGATACTTATAATGAACAACGCCGCAACAACCCTTAAATAAGTATTTTCATGGATCATGATACTGTTAAATGTCAATTTTAAATGTTGCCATACATATTGATATAAGTATTTTTTTAAGCGTTCCAAAGAAATTTAAATAATGAAATACGTAGGTTTACATATTCGACAAATAGTTATCGTTTCACGAGGAATAGAACGCATTTCCCTTGACCTATTAAACTCTTGTACAAGACACTGTTCCGATTCCGATCAAATTGATTTAACTCATTACAAAGTAGACTCGAATTCACTGATTTTAGAATTAGCTAATTTGTTTCTTAGCAAACGCTAATTTAACTAGTGAGGAGTGATCGAAGCGCTTTGGCTAGAAATTTATCGTGTAAACGAATCGGGACAAGCGATTTGCAGCAAAATATCAGACACGGCACACTTCGTTATTTTCAAATTTACACTTTTTGTTTACTTGTTCCATATTTTGTTAACCTTGATAATTTTGTAAACGCAGCTAATAAAATGTTTGATTCTACGAAATTCCCTCTCTTATTCAAACATAAATTAGGATTCTTTTTTTCTTCTAATAACAAATATTTATATTATTTTAAAACTTAATAAAATCGGCCCAAGTCTAATTACTTGCCAAATTTGCAATCTCAACATTTTTATTTCAAAGAAATTATTTCATATGAAATTTATTGAAGAAGGAAATAAACTTCGAGAAATTAGAATCGTTCCAGTTGTTGCTACTTTGTGAGCCATGAAGAATGAAAAAAGGGGCACGGCACCAGTGACCCATTCGATCTTAATAGGTATAAGTAAAGTAATGAGTTCCCAATACAAGCAACTGATATTTATGAAGTTCCGATATCCTAAATCATAGTATTAAACCGGAAGGCATAAAATAATTAAAATATCCTTTTCCGACATGATATATTTTCTATATTCGATAAAGGTAAAAGATCTTTTTAGCAACGTATACATTCAATTGCATTTAAAATTGGCTAAAGGACGGCAATTTTTAACCGTCTACCCTCATAATCTTCCCAGTTCCTCTTCCTTCTTTTCAAAAGTAAAGCGCATCAAGTGCACGCGCGCGACGGACGCTTCGAGTTTCATCCGCGGCGTCAAACTCTCTCTCTCTCTCTCTCTCGCTCTGCACTTCTCCATTTGTTTGCGCATAGTTACGCGCGTGCCTATGGCCGCAAGATATTCGCATACTTGATCTACTTCTCTCTCTGCGCGCTCGAATATTTGCTGCGCCGTGCGCGATGCCAATGCCAAGAAAGCGCAAGAGAGAGAGAGAGAGAGAGAAAGAGAGGAGCATGGATATTTCGAATTAGCCCGCGGCTTTCCGCACGTGGTTCTCGCCCGTGCGTCTGCACGCGCGCATGGCGCAGTGTGCAATCGATTGCAACGAGCCGCGGAGCGCGACAAATCGTCCGAGCGATGCGCGGTCGATCCTCTAATTGGCGTCGGACAGTCGACCGTAGGATTTTGCACCGGCTCTCGCGTCCCACAGATCAATAGAGGCTCGTTTTAACTCTTCTACTCGTCGAATATCATTTATTGTATTTATGAAAATTACATTTATGGAAATGTGAAAGTCAATGGAAATTTCAGATTTCCCGCCTTGAATTTCGTCATTACAAATGTAATTATACAGTTCGACAAACGCCAAACTCACTTGTCCTTCATTGAATAGTACCTAATACATCTCTGTATGAAATTTTTAAGACGTAATCATTCACGTCATTCTAAAAAGTTATTGAAACGAAAATTTGTTAAAATTATTCAAAGTTTAATTCAAATAATTTATTAGGATGTTATTGGTTTTGACTATTGGAACTTTGTATAGAGGTATTTTAGTACTCAATGAAGCGCAATTTTGTCTAAATATAAGTGGGTTTTGTTTATTAATTTTGTAATGTATAGTTTAGTTAGTAATGTAGAGATAAAATATAAATAAAATAAACGAGTGTCGTCATCATCATGATCTGTATGAGACCATTTATTGCTTATTGTCTTTGTTTGCTGCTGACACTGCTACGACTTTGGTGAGACAGTGACGGGAGGTGATGAAAGAAAGATTTCGGCTAATTAGTAGACGAAAAGAGACTCGCAAGTAAATTTCAACATAGTATTTGCGCATTTGAACAAACTTTTCTAATGCCAACTAGCATTTACGAGTTTGGCTCTACAGTTACTGATCTCTCAAGCAAGTATTGTTTAGAGTTATATTGATTCTGCAAACCATGTCAAAAGTTAGTGTTTCTCTTAAAATCGACAATAATGTATCATGTATGTACGTTTTCAATTTCTGATGTATTTTTAATGAATCAATGGAAAATATTTGATTAAAAATTACATAAGCCATACTAAAGTTAAATTCAATCAATATTAAAAAATTTTAAAACTTTTTTAATATTGATTTAATTCAACTTTAACGTGGTTTACAGTATTCGGTTAAAAAATAAAATAATAATTTGTACATACCCTATCCATACAATGAATTATTATCGATTTAAAAAAATATAAACTTTTAAAATATATTTTCTAAACAGTACAACCTGTAGTGTAAAGTGATAGATCAAAAATATTTTATTTATTTCTAAGATAAGGTTTTACTTAAAAAAAATTATCATAAACCACAACCCACAATATAATTAATTATATAAAGTTTTCGAGGGTCTTTTGTTAATAAAGTACTTTTCCAATAAAGGAATGTTTAAATTAACTTTGAATATCCCTGGTAGAAACGTTCCCCATATGTTCGCCAGATTTTACTCTATTTTATAGGGAATGGCCAATTTCTGCTTAAAAGTCTGGCCAGAAACCCCGCTACCTGTCGACGTTTTCTCGTCAGAAACCTGACCAACTTATGGTTAATGAATAAATAAATAAAAAATAACGTTTAACGAATTTTTATAAGATAATAATGATTATTATGTCATGGATTTAATAGCTTATTGTTAATAGAATGCTAAGATATATTTGGGATAGATTCGAAATAAAAACTAAAAACTTATTTCATTAAAAGTTTTTTTAAGGTTAGAGTTTTATAATTAAATAAAACATAAAAAAATCAAATAAATAATCGAATAAAAATTTGCATGCTGTTTTAACGCAGAAGTACTATAATGGGATTTACATTTTCAATAATTGTTTAGGGTTATGTAAGCTATTTAGATTTTCTATAAATTTCTGGTCAGATGCTGGTTTATTTCTGGCGAACTATTAGGAAACGGATCTGCCCAATAGATCGTGAACCGACATTCTAATATGCTCAATTTTCTACCAGGGATTAAATAAGCTTTACTTAAGCTTCTGATATTCTTTTTTATTGTGTCGCGTTCATACGTTTTTATTTCATTAGAAGTACAAGTTTAGTAAGAAATTTACAGCGTATTTATAGCTAGACTGCTAATGTCATAATCTTGCAATTGTCTAAAAATGATGATGGGAAGCTTTATATATTTCTTATCATAAATATTTATGGATCCACGTGAATCATATCGTTGATGGAGGTATTAGAGTATTAAATTATTTTAGTCAGTCTTCTTTTGAATTTCAAAATAAAGCTTTTGGCAAGTCCGACATGTTAAGGGTTATAGGTATATACGGTTATTTCAAGTTGTTTTGAATGAAAATAAAAATACAATAATTAATTGGGATAATTAATTTCGAAAGAAAATATCCGTTAAATTTGGATGCAAATATTTCCGTATAGACTTATTTCATTGATTTATATTGTTATTTGTATATTATTAACACTATAAATTTAATTGATATAAATAAATTTTATAAAATTAATTATTCTCTAAATATAAACGAATCATCCTTAAACTGTAACAAATTATGTTTATTTGATACCCAGTAACTGTTACGTATTTCAAAAAAGTGCTTCAATGTGCATTTACAGGAGGTTAAAAGGTTAGACGTAATAAAGGTAAATAAGCAATCCATCACGACCCTGCACAGCGTACAACACGAAGCAGAAAAAAAGAAACATTCGTTTTAGACATTCGAAAGAACACATTCCGGACGTTGGTGACTTGGAAAACCCGTACATTGACGGCACCATCTTCCTAGTGTTCGTATAAACATAAACCAATACATCGTTTGCGCAGAAGAAAGAACTTTCTCAACTTGTCAATTAGCGCGAGTTTCCTTGTACCAATAAATTTCTCAATGCTATAAAGAGCATCGTAAAAAGGATGCTTACAAAATTAATGATAATTTTAGGGAATGTGATGTTCTTTAAAACGTATACCGCAGGCAAAATCCGGTAACGAAACGTACAAAGAGTATTTTAAATATGAAAAACTTAATTTTTTAAATAGAAACCTCGTTATGCAGAATAAGAAAAAATGGTCCAATTCTTCATATAATTACTATTTTACAATAGCACTATTTCACTATTTATTTCTGCATTGTTCTTTTCACTGGACGAAGAATATGAAAAAAAAACTACAATTTTGAAAATTTAACTCTAAGTAAAGCAACCTATTACTTATAATTACTGCTCCTATACCTATTACTGCAACCTATAACTTCGTCAAGGGTCGATGAAAACGTTCTTACCAAGAACAATACTTTACATCAGTTAAGTGTTTCTTTATTGTTCATTAACTTGAACAAATATGAAAAGTACTAAGATTTCTGGAATTTAATCCTAAACCATTTATTAAACTTTACTGTCGGTCGTTATAGTACTTATGTACAGTTTGAGCGCGAAGCAGGTGATTTTCATCTAGTTGAATTATTAGTTCAAATATTGCTATATCTATGAAACAAGGTAGAAATAAAGTTGTACGCACGCCGTGTAAGAAGCACAATGCTTCGCGCACAATGCTTCGCGCACGTTTCGGTTAAAGTGCGTAAATTGGGCATTTCTCGCACGCTATGCAAGCATGAGAAATCAAGCTTCATACATGGCATTTCAAAAATATTTCTTTTTGTTAAGAACAATGCTTCATAATAGCAACATTTGTGTCTACACTGTTCATTACTTTAAGCAAAATATATGAAAAAATATTACAGTTCTAAAAATTTAACTCTAGAACACCACCTGAGGTCTTTTTGACTCCAAGGTACATTTTTGTATCAGAGACTTTACTTAGATATGTGTTCACTACAATTTCTTTAAGTGATTATTTAATTTAAAAATGGGATTTCAAAATCCATTGTTTATTTATATTTATATAAAAAAATAATAGTTTTCTCAAGACAGTTTCTTTTTAATGCGATATTTGAATTTTAAAGACGTATTGAAGTTACGTTTGATTTTAATAACGGTTAATCGCCTGTGACGTCAGCATCCTCTCGGTTAACGCGCCCTATCGGCGAGCCCCAAAGCTTCACTTGGAAAAAATAAAACGTCCGTCAATTACGGTCACAGATGCCTTCGACTGAAATGCTATATCTGTTAGAATGTGTTTTATGACCGTTACATAATAAATAAAATACAATAGACTCAAAACAAAGTTCAAATTTGTAAACAGTCTGTTTCATTGCAGCAATAATATGACGGTCGCTCAACGCTTTCTAAAAGATATAGCATTTCGGGCTTTAAATTTTTAAATTTTCGACTAAGTATGTGTGACCGTAATCGACAGACGTTTTAATTTCTCCAAATGAAGCTTTGGGGCTCACCGATAGAGTTGACCGAGAAGATGCTGACGTCACGGGCGGTTGAATCGTTATTAAAATCAAACGTAACTTCAATACGTCGTGAAAACTCAAATATTGCATTAAAAAAAACTGTCTTGAGAAAATTATTATTTTCTGATAATCTTTCGAATAAAATTGAAATGAAAAATCACGCATGTTCTCTATTACGGTCTATGCACGGTGTTTTTTCCGGTAAAATTTTAATGTTAACCTTATAAGCAATTTTCTAAAGTTTACCAACGGTCGATATAGACTTTCTCGCTAAGAATAATGCGTCAGAATTATGACATTGTAATTTAACGTATAAATTTTGTTTTGTCCAATAGCGGTGTTGAAGATGTGCATGTACGTTCATGTCTTCACATAAGTTCTCTCTCTCTCTCTCTCTCTCTCTCTCTCTCTCTCTCAAACTCTTCACGCAACCTCGTGTGTATTTGTCTAAGCGAGTCCGATTTTAAATACCACTATCGACATTAAATCTAAATATAATCCTCCCGCACTCTTCTTTCTTTCTCTCTTTATTAATATCGCGTAAGTGTAAAAACGTATATAAAGATAGTCCTCACGTTCATTACCTAGGAAAGGGCAGTCATGTATAGATAACGTTTGTTATGTACACAAACTGTTACCATTTTTTAACATATCAAAGAAGCTTTTACATTCAATTAGCTAATTTCTATAAATTCATCACTTCAACAACTCTATTACATACAAATTGTATAATCATTTTTATACTAAAAAGACACGTAAAAAAATTTAAGTTAGAAGACCGAGAGTAAGCGAAAGTTCATTTATCAATGGATTTCATGAGGAAAGGAAGCAGAGAGACAGAGAAAGAGTGTGAGTTGGGTCTCTGCACGCGATTTTTCAGACAAGTCGCACAACGGACCGCGTGTGACTGTACGCGCGTCTATTTTTACCGCCTCGAGCGTACAACTCGGTGGATTCGGGGGGTAGCAGCGTCTATATTTAAATTTGTATTTAAAAGCGGTGTCTTTTGTGAGAGTGAGACAGCTAGAGGTAAAGAGAGAGAGAGAGAGAGAGAGAGAGAGAGAGAGAGAGAGAGAGAGAGAGAGAGAGAGAGAGAGAGAGAGAGAGAGAGAGAGAGAGAGAGAGACAGAGAGACAGAGAGAGAGAGAGAGAGAGAGAGAGAGAGAGAGAGCGAGCGAAAAAACGGTACAGTTGTTGTAAGTTTTTAAAATGATAATTTTCAGATTATCCGAAAAACTTACAAAATTAATAATTTTAAATTTTGTTGAAATACATTTTGTTTGAAGTTTTACTAAATAACAATGCTAATAATATTCTAAACAGAAATGCAATTTCGCGTCTTTTTAAATTGGCAATAAATCCTTCACAATTACAAAAGCGATGACTTACTTTCAAATCAAATATAAGAAAGGTTCCTCTATGAGGCAGTAATTAAATTGTTTAAAAAATTAAAAGGATATAATTACATTTCATCGGAACATTATTCACTTGAAACCGCGATGAAAAGTTAAAAGAATATTTATCAAGTTACAAAGTAGTATTCTTGGTTACGACATTGCATTCAACGCATGTAATATCGATGCAATTTGACCCACATCCTTTCTATGAAACCCTGCTCCCAAAAATATCACAAAGGCACCCATAGAGCGCGAATCCTCATATCTTCTGCCTAACGCGTGCTTACAAGCGTGTATTGAACCGAGAAGACACGACGTCTGGTCATTACAGTACACATGTCTACAAACACGGATATATTAATGGCCATACGTGGATTTATATACACAATCGTAAACTCAACAGACATAGAAGGAAAAAGAAACTATTTTTATATTATTGTTATCTGAATTAATACAATTTTATAATATCCAGATGTAACTTCTGTATACCTCATATTCTACAAGCTTATGTCTCTCAAGGATCTATAATACAGGATATACGTTTTAAGGTCCGACCAATCCTGGTCGTTACTACTGGTCAATCATATTCTTTGTGATATATTGTAATGCTCACAACGAGAATACGGGATCTTTTTGATATTTTGAAGTTAATCTATTTATTTAACCCTCCGGCGCAGTATCCCAAGATATCTCGTCTAAACGAGGTCTTTACCGTAGCCAAGAAGACGAGATATCTCGTCCTGACATTTTTGGACATAGCTTTTGACTGGTACACCTTTAGAGTACCTACGACCACGTAAATTAAAGCTGACAACTTACTCTTTATGATAAGCTTGTTTCGACTTTCGATTTTTATGCGACCCCGAAAGCATAAAGAGAGATATTATCCAATTTCGAAACATGTAAAAAAAGAAATATGCATTCGGGAACGGATAAGTCGGGTAAAACACTTACGCAGGGGAGTTAAGACAGATGCCATGCATATCAAAAGTACCTAATTCGTTTTTCTATTTTACAAATTAACAGGTTAAGTGCTACATGAACCGTACACTGTGAAAAAAAAACTAATTGATAACAGTTGCTAAACACCCACTCTTTTCGGAGTTTCCAATTTTTTAGTAAAATTTACTATTTTATCAGTATACTATATAAATGTATATAGTAAAAACTATTATTTATTATAGCAACTTTAAATAGTTAAACGAAATATTTTTGCAAGACTAATCATAATAAACAAATTAGAATTTGTGAAAATTTAATTTTTACTGTAGACAATAAACCTATTGTGTATTGTCAGCACTAATCCTGTTAAAAATATCGCACAAATGGCTGTCAAAGAATACTGAAAATCGCTACGTAGTATTGAAAAGCTCGATAAAAGAGTTTATAGTTTATACTTTAATAAATAGTTATATAACACAGATTTTAAAGTAGTCATTAAAATAGCAATAAAATATCTAGAAATAATTCCAAGGTCTGATGTGTATTACGATTCAATGCAAACAGACGTTATATCATTAGATTTGTTTATGTTTTGTTTGCTTTGCAACTACTAATGGGTAAAACCTTTTCTACTTTAATCACGTTCGGCTTTTGCGTCATTTCACGCTATACTGGCTAAAAATAATGTTACCAATAAGCAAAAACCGTGTTTATCTTTTGGCATGCACCTGTCATGAAGTTTGTATGTACACAAAAAATATATGTTTTGACAGTGGCTTATTTATTAGTGTTGCCAGACCTTGGTATAATATTCTCGAACTTAATTTGTAAAAAAAGTAAATTGTCTTGTACAACTTTGTACAACTTATCTTTTATATAAAAATACTCCTGTTTCTTATTTAAAATAAAATGGTATCTATAATATCTATTATAAAGGAAAGGTAACATTCAGAAAAAAATTGATGATAATTAGTATATGTTACACAGTATTGTTCTAATAAATGACCTAGAATCTACCTGAAATCGACAGAATAAACTAGATACATTTCCAGGTAATTTATCAAAGAGATTTTTACACATTTAAAATTATTTAAATAAAAAAATACTTTTATGGTAGTTCTTTCATGAGAATGACTTAAAAAACAAAAATTAATACAATAATTTGTTTACATGTTACAATATCAGAAACGTTATAATATGAAAGAAGGGTACTTTAAATGACAAACAAAATTTTTTGTTTGGAAATTTCGATATTGCACAATTCGATATCGCGTAAATTAGAGAATGATTTGACAAATGATCAGAATCTTTTTTTATTTTTCATCCTATTTCAATTTGGAAGGTCTCATTTTGTTCCTTGAGAGATTTCAGGGGGACTTACCCATATACAAATTCAAAAACATCGAATAACGTGCCACGTTACAGCCAATAGTTTATACTTGTACACGTACGAACTTACAAAAAGATGTGTATCGACTTATAAACAATAGGCTTTAACTTTGCAGATTATTCGATGTTTTTTAATTTTTATATGTGCAAGTCCCCCTGAAATCTTTCCAGGAACAAAATGGTTCCTATCAAATTAAAATCGGATAAAAAATAAAACAGATTCGGATAATATCGAAATTTTCATACAAAATTTTTGTTGTCACTTTAAGTACTCTTCTTTCATATTATTACGTTTCTGATATTGTAACACGTAAACAAGTTATTATACAAATGTTCGTTTTTTATGTCGATTCTCATGAAAAAACTACCTTAAACGGATAAGCTTGTACTAAAACTAAGAAATAATATAAATATCTGCAGGTTAATCAATTTTTCCATTTTCATGTGTCAAAACGTTTGTCACGTAAAATAGGGCTTTTTCTAGATATTTTATCATAAAATTTGTATGACGTGTAGAGGTAATTTATCTCTTTCTTTTGCTTGGTCCACAATACCTAAAGACATTCAAATAAACACTTTAGCATAACTATTTGTGTATTTAAATTGCTTCTGCGTTCGTGCATCGTGTGCATGTTAAAGCAAACATTTCTATACCTACTTCATCAAGTACTATGGACCAACAAAAGAGATAGAATCTATGCGAAAAAATATTGATAATATAAGTTAACAAGGAACAGTCAGTTAGTTTAAAATATTGCGATACGCGTACCATACCACGTATATAGACATGAATTTTTCTTTTAAAAAACATGAGAACGTACTTTCGAACAGTGTTTTACAATAAAAACGTTCATCAGACCCAAAGTAGACAAGCCAATGAAAACTCACCTCATGATGATTGATCTTGGTGTCGTCGCAGTCGCCGCTCGCCGGGACGTCCTGCTTCTCCGGATCGATTTCCTGCAACAGGCGACGCGCAAGAAGCCCCCCGTTAAAGTATATTCGCCCTGGCACTCCTATACACACCCGCGAGCAATCACTCACGTATGCATGTAATTTTTACGAAAGCCCCGCCGCGCGGTAATCGGAGACAGGAGCATCGGGTGCGCGCGTATTAATAGACCCCTGATGTTTACACCTGACGTCAAATGGAAACATTGGCTTCACTTCTCGCGGCTTTGCGGCCGGCTACGCGCGCGCGCGGTTGCGCATCGATTATACGCCGGGAGAGAGGTGTTCATGTCCGCGAGGAGGATCGGCCGCGCGCGCAAGGTGAGCTTTAATGGGCCGTGATGCGAGAGGCTTGGCGAAATCGGCCGCTACCGATTGGACTCGAAAGCTTTGGATTTGAAGTGTATGTTTTGATAGGGCAAAACTGTGCCTCTTCGCGTTTTTACTTTTAAAGTAACAAAATGAATCAATATAATTAGTTTATGTAATTTGTATAACTGATACGCTAATGATAATTTAGAATTGCGTATGAAGACGGGGACAATAACTTTTTTTTGTGAAAATTTACTTTATAACATTGCAGTGTCACACCGAAAATACTTTTGTTTGAACACAATTTTAACTAATTATTATTGTGAAAAAAATTAAGCGTAATTTAAATGAAGTATATTGATGTTTTGTAACCATGAAAATTAAATTAAAATTCTTTTTCTTTGCTATAGGCAATGATTACACGGAAGCAGAACAATAACGAAAATAAAAAAGAGAACCAGTAGAAAATGTTTAGGTATAGTCAGACTACACTAGTCATTTTCATCGTTTCGATGTATTGAGTGACCGTGAAATTTGGTCAATAATATATTCTTAACTTTTTATAGTTATTAGCGCATGTTCCAGGGATCGTGCACAAAAGACTCTCTTCAACTGAACATAGTTAACACGGTAAAATTGAATTACTTAACATAATTTACATAAAGATCGTTTTATGACGCGATAAATCTATTAAACTACAGCTGCGCATTCGTATTAGTCGTTCGATAAAAATAGAGACGAAAATTTTGCCGTCGACAGGACACGACCATCACGATGATTTAGAAGCGGTGACGTTGAGGCTTATATACTTACGCGGAAATGCCGATTTAAAAGAAGAAAATAATACTAACATCCATGTCGACATGAACGACTCCGGTGGATCTTCTTTTTGGTCTCCGCCTCCTTTGGATAACGGCTTGGGTCGCCTGTGCATTGCGGCTGTCGTTCTCCTTGTCTTGTTCTGCAACGAATACATAAGATTTCTATTTTTATTTGATTGTTGTTACTTATTCCATACGTGGATAGATAAAGTAAAATCAGTCAAGCACAGATCGATATTACTGACAGGTTTATAGTTTCATATTTATACAATAAATCGCGTAATATCTGTAAATAGCTTTTTACATGGTTAAAATGAATATTTAAAAAGTTAATAATACATTTTACATAGTTTATAAAGTTATAGATTCTAAGAAATTCTCAAATCCGATGAATCACTGATGATCCGAATTTTTTACTTTCTAAATAAAACTTTCCTATTATTGTTATTGTTAGTATTTCACTGCATGATTGTTTTATTACGGGCAGGCAGCCAAAAATATTCCGATTGAATGGACCATTCAGAAAATCTTTATATATTCTTTAAATTTTTATGAGTATTTTATGAGGTTGACTAGTTATTGCAATAAAAATTATTGCATTAGTTTTCTAATTAATCAAAAGTTTACATAATAATAAAATTAACATTTAGGTTCTTTACCGAAAATAGTACCTATTTAATAGCTCATATTGAACTTGACCTAATATTATTTCCAGTACTATAGTAGTTTATATTTTAGGAATCAGGAGAAAAAAATTAATTACAATGAATATGGTGATAAATATTGCTACACATTTCTAAAGAATGACACATACAACTGTAAAACATTGCAGATTAGGTCAATTTATACATTAAGGATACATTCTGACGTAAACCCTTTTAGAATGCCATATTTTTTTTAAACGATAAGTATAAGTCATAAAGTAAAAAAAACTTTTTAGGATTAATTAGTACATATTAAAAGATGTAAATTTTTTCTGTTTATTATATTCTACGAGTACCAGTCGAGATAGTAGAATTGTAAAAAATATGGTGTGTAAGATTTAAAAAAAAATCGAATAATTTGTGTAATTGTGTATGTATATAATATGGATTCACTATGGCGTGTACTAGAAGAATCTTCGTATTTTTATTATTTTTTAATATTCCTAGTGTATGACATAACCATCTACATAAGCTTAAAAAATAAATTTACATCGTGTGGGTACCTAATTTGTTCAATCGAATGATCTCGGCTGGTTTTCACAGAATTGATTGAACAAAATAATATGTTCTAATATATATTACTAAATATTAAAAAGATCTTTTACTCCATGCCTTAGTTTTATTTTTTGTTAAATCCTAAAAAGAGTCTTTTTAAAGGCATTTACACCAGAATATACTCTTTAATGTAGAATCAACTTTGTTTTTTTAAGAATGAAATGAAGCTATTTCGTAATAGAAAAAACATCGATTTCTACCGTGAAAGAAATATTGAAGTCAAAGTTTTATTTCAAACTACATTTATTTACAAGAAGCGTGCACACCCAGTGGGGAACTCATTTTGATCAGGCTGGTAGTTGAAAATGAAGCTCAGTACTCGTAGTTTAATTAAATGCTTAATCGTTTTTAATATAATAGCTTATTGTACTCCAAATATCGATAAAACCATCAAATTTTTAACTTTTCGTATTATTTTACTTTTTGACAATATCTTTCCGCAAATACAGAGAAAACACATTTGACGAACTGCAAGATTAGTCGTCATTAAGCTTTGTTTCATATAAAAACATTAATTTGTTCCAATTGTTGTTATGAACAATCGAAACTGGTAACAGAAATAATATTGAATCACCATCTCTGACTGCTCATAATATAATTAATACGAACCAAAGCTCAAATTAAAGCTCTTTTAGTTTATTTTAATGCTATGGATAATTCTTTTAGCGCGAAATCTTGCAGACCTAAGATTCAGAAGAAGAGGTATTATTATTCACTAAGATAACACGCATTTGAGGTAAAATCTCAAGTACGAGGGACTGTGAGATTAAATTACAGGTACTGAGCTTCATTTTCGGATACCAAAAATTACAAACTCGTAAACTTCACTCGTTACAAAGACTAGCACATTTTAGATTTGACAACAAAAAGTACTAGTTTTATTCAGCAGCTTCTTATTATAAAAACTAGCAGTTATTTAGATTCTGTGAGAAAAATTAACATTTTCTTAAAACCTGCAAGAAAATTATCTGAGAATCTGAAAAGTACTAGTTTTTGAAAAAAGTATTTTATGAGAAATGTGAAGTGTCTCATCTTTGTAAGGAGCGTTGAAATTATCTTGCAAAGTCTGATCGAAATCAGTTTTCCAAAAGTGTGTGTACTCTACCGTTAATACACTTGATGTACTAAACATCTAATCGAATTTGTTCGGTTTAGCATATTATCGACACCCAATACGAAAAGTAACGCGTTTCAATTCGCTACAAAGAGTATCGTAATTCTCAATTCGCAATTCAGTGCTGTACGATGAAAAGAACTGCGATTCTGTATTTGCGGAAAAGAATATTGCGATTCGGAGATTTTCCACTAAGACTATCGCAATTTAAAGGTTTACGACAAAGATTATAACTTCAGCCGCATGCGTATAAAAAAAGGTCTTAAATATATGTTTGTTATCCCCCCAAACATGGGGTACCATTCTGATAATACCCCATTCTTAGGGGGAAACATATTCAAGAACTATTTTACGCATTCAGCAAGTGTGATAAATTGAGATAACCTTGAATCGCGCTAGTCCCCGCCGCGAATACGGATTTGCTATACTATTCGTCTCAAGCTTTAAGTCGAATCACTCGTCGCAATGGGCGGCGATACAGGTTATAGGTGCACGGAGTGATCAAATCTGTAAGTTTACTTCGCCCACAGTTAACACCATAGCAGCCCTCATTTACCTTACTATATACACCCCTGTGGAAATTATAAAATGTAATAAAACGTAAGAAAACGTAAAACAGTGGAAGAAATCGTAAAAAAACCTGTGGAAATTATAAAATGTTATAAAATGTAAGAAAACATAATAAAGTGGAAGAAATCGTAACAAAACCTATAACAGTGTAAGAAACCGTAAAAAACTGTTGGATTTTGGACAGTTTATATTATATTTTCATATATTTTGTTACGATATTTTAACGTTTTCTTACGTTTTATTTCTTTAGATTACATTTTCAGACTAAAATTTCCGCTCACTAAAGAAACTTC
Source organism: Gastracanthus pulcherrimus (assembly GCA_949152435.1). Taxonomy (NCBI): domain Eukaryota; kingdom Metazoa; phylum Arthropoda; class Insecta; order Hymenoptera; family Pteromalidae; genus Gastracanthus; species Gastracanthus pulcherrimus. The sequence goes on from OX424575.1 coordinate 33,795,163, forward strand.
CATAATGTCAAATATTCCAACAAAATTTTTTCAAGTGTCAATGCTTCTTGAGTAACTTAAAGTTTCTATTTTGTACACGTGAATGGGTTTGTATCTACCTCGCCACCTGTCGGTGAAAAATTCAAGCTATATTTCTTTTCACGAAATTACTTAACGCAATAAAACGTAATAAAACGTAAGGAAACATAAAACATAAAAATACGTATAAAAACGTAAAGTAACCATAAAAATGTTCGAAATCCAACAGTTTCTTACGTTTGTTCACGTTCTCTTAAATTTTCTAACGTTTTCTTACGGGTTATTACTATTTTTCATTATCACCAGCGCACTCACTGAAAAGAACCTGTAAATGCTTCCCCACGTACCTTTGTCCTCTGGCGGCTTGAGGGGCCGTCTCAGCGGCAGGGTGACCGTGGTGTCGGCGGTGCTCGCGGCGATGCCGTCGACGGGCGCCGAGCTCGGGCGCGTTATGCTCGTGCCGCCGGCGCTGCCCCCACCGGTCGGCCGCCTTATGTACGCCGTCGTCGTGTCCGCGGGCGTCGACCTGTTGTTCGCGTCCTCTAGCTGGAACTGCGAACCAGACACAGACGTTTTCTCATACAGGCCTCGGGCCGCTGGACATGGCTCTGTCTATGGCTCGCTATTGCGCGCCGAGAAAAACGCATAGGCCACCGTTGCGCTTCGAATCGTAGCGCTCTGTCCATGGGTCTTGCCGCACTGAGATAAAGAGGGGAAGGGAGGGGGGGGGGGGGGGAGGGGAGTTGATTGGGAATTCGAATTTGTTTTACCCAACCCAATTCTTAAACGGGCGTGTAGGTCATTTAGTAACAATGCAGTTTTGTATACGAAGTGAAGACTTCCTAGAACAATAAAGTTTTACCGAAATTTCATTCTAATAACTTATAGGGTTGCTTTTGTTTTTTTCCATTATTACTCAATGAATAGCAAGTGAACTATGGTTAATCATAAATCAAAGTACTTTTGTTTATTAATTTCGTTTCATTCGTAATGTTTCAATAGTTTTATCTCAGTGCGGTAAGGCGGATAAAAAGGTACTTTATTCATCTGCGAAAAGCTTATTCTCAATTTTAATTTAAAAGTCTGACAAAACTTTTTGCAGAGGCTTCTTTTCAGCCACAAATATGATTTCACGGTAGTAGCTAGTAGTTTTTCTCAGCGCTCGTAATTTGAGGCAATAAAGAAATAAAGGAGCCTTGTTTTTGGTTGACTACTTTCAAAAACAGTTTTATTGCTTTCCTTACAAAAAACTGTGAAATAATAATCATAATATGTGTATATGTATATATTTACAGTGATAAAAAAAACATATTGCGAATAGCGGCACATAAATATAATAAATCGCGATAAGCACATAGACGTAAAATGTTAAGGACTAGCATGCCCCAAAATAAATCATGCACTTACATCTGGATACCCCGACATTCCTTGCTACAGTGTATATGACTGGTTTCTTTCTATTCTCTTTTTTCTGCATCGTTTTTGTTGCAAATGTACAAACAAACATAAAAATAAAACGTACCTTCAGCCGCCAAAACGAAAGTGCGAGTACACATGGAGAAAAAGGTGAAGGTAAACAAAAAAAAAACATGTGCAAGCTAAGATAAAATACGACATATATGTACAAACGAAAGCTCGTGTTCGTTCTCCAGCCAACTGAAATTGTCAGGCAACTACACTAAGGGACCAGAATTTTGGATCACAAAATATATCGTTTACATTACGTAATTCAGGTTGTATTCGGTGCCAAATATGTGTAGATACGGAATACGCAAAAAAATGTGTTAGTGAAAAATAAAAATTTCACGAATATTACAAAATTAAATATTCTAATAAAAATTCTGCAGAATATTATTAGCATCTGTTTCTACGATTTTTGTCTAAAGTTCTACGTTGTTAAAAAAATATACTTTTTAATTAGTTATTTAATAACAAGCATTAAAATTACGTCATTACAAACTATGTTCTTAACTCTAAAAAACAATTTTGACATATATATCTCAAAGAATGTTAAAGATTCAAATATTTAGTAACAAATGAAAGTGATTATCAAGCAAAGATTCAATTAATTAATAAAATTAACTAAAATAAATGTTTCTCTGAACTTAGTATATAAATATTCAAAGACAAATATCTACGAAATGCAGATTCATTTGTAAAATCATCTTTGCTTGAGCTCATCTTCTCAAAATACTGCACGTTCATAACCCCCTCAAAACGCGTTCGTTACCGACCCTTCAAAACTACTAGTACGTCAAACCCAATCCCTTCAAACCCAATTTTGTCATCCAAAAGCCTCAAACAAACAAATAAAATACAAAAAAAATTCGTTCCGTTAAGGGGTAAACCCACTCTGGTTCCAGGAATAAGATCGTCACTTTAACAATTGTTTATGAGTAAATAACGAAATAAATCGAAAATCTTTTTTACACAAAATAATGTTACATAAAACTTTAAATGCGTTTTATCTAAATCACTTTTTTCAAATCGGTTTAACTTGCAAGGACCTCGTACAAAACAGAGGTAAGAGAGGGTACAGTAAAATGAGCTTGAATGGAATATGATACAGCTCATGAAATTCGAATCGAAAGTTCTCATTTGAACTCAAAAGATCCAAACATAGTCAGTTTTCGAATCCATGAAGACTTTTGGTCGGAATTTCATGATCTATATCATACTTCATTTAAGCCTATTTCACTGCAGCCTCTTTTACCTTTCATTTGTACAGAATCCATTTTACAGTTCTTTCTAAACTACATTTATTTAGTAAAATGTGCAAGGGTTTTACGATTCGTTATAATTTCTGTTTTATAAACACTTTTCAAAGTAAGATTGTAGCTAAAAATAAGACTTTTTATTAAAATGTTCACCAGTTGTATAAAAAAATCCTTATAATATATCTTTACTTATAGCTGTAAGCTGCGGATCAGATTTAGAAAAAAAGAATCTTCACCTACAGGGCTTGAAAAAATCAGCTCGACAATCCTCCCAAGCTTTCTCATCTAGTTTTCATCGTTTATCCACCAAAGGATTCCTGAACCAAAGTGCCTTCACCCCTCCAAACAAAACCAAAAAAAAACAAGAAAAAAGAAACAAACATCCCACGTTGCGCATTGAGGACAGTGCTGCTCGATCGAGCGTGCGACACCACGTGATACACATACAGCCAACTCTCTCCCACATGACATAAAGATTTGCGTGCGTGTATTATGCGTCAGAGTGCGGGGAAGAGCATCGATCGCGAGCCCCGGCTAAACGCGCGCGCGCTTATGCTACTTGTAATAATCCCAACCGATAAAATTCAACATCCATGCACACCAGCCGCCGGCGCCCGCGTCATCGTCGGCGGCAGCGACCCGCGGGGCCGTCGCCGCTGATGACGATGGCGGTACGCTTGCTGCACAGACCTTGCTGCCGCTGTCTACTTTGAGCCTCCAGGAGGGCCGGCGCTCCGGCAGGTTCGTTTCGACCTCGGCCGCAGCGCTCGTTGCTATCGACGCCTGCGACTGCGACTGCGGCTTCGTGCTCGAGCTCACCGTCGTCGGGGTGGCCGTGGTTATCGTGGCCGTGATCGAGGCCGTTGTCGCTGTCGTCGTCGTTGCCGTTGTCGTGGAGGTGCTGTTGCCGTTGCCGCTGCTGCTGCTGCTGCTGCTGTGGCTGTTGTTGCCGATGGCCGAAGCTAAGGCCTGCACGGGGGGTTAACCGCCATCACAACAGAACATTCGTTATTGGGAGCACTGAGAGAAGCGTTCTAGTGTATGAGAGAGCTCGTGGACTGATCGTTCGAAGTGGGATTTGCTTCAATGGTTAACTTCTTAAGTATGTAAGCCGACTAAAAGTTGCTTCAATGCGCCTGGATTCAAGAATGGCCATTTTCAACATTTAAACCAGGATTGCATCCTTAATTTGCGTTGGAGCAGGTGAAATTGAATTATTCATCAGTTATCCATCGTATTTGTCCCAAGTCGAAAACCACTCGGGGTCAAAAGTATGGTCCATCTTCTTTATCTTGTATTTTTGGTTATAATAGTGGATCAAATGCAATTCTTTCAATCGATAGCTTTTTGACGCTCTTGGGGTCTAGGCTAGTTAAAATATCATAAACCGTTTGGTATTTAAGATATTTAGCCATTAATTAGGTAAAAGTTCTAAAATGATTGTATATATTATGACAAAAGGTCTTTTTAGTTTTAATCGTACTTTTACTAAAAAAGAATATATGAGAATTAAACAAGGTAGCAATCAATAGATCTTGAGTTGTACTTTACGAAAAAAATATATCAATCTGATTTATCTAAAAATAAAAAATTGTACTGGTCAGAGGTCATTTCTTTACTGACTTTGTAACATTATTACTTGACTATTCTGTTACCACTTAATTTTATTTCATTAGTATATGAATTTATATTAAAATTTTAAGATATGGAATTAGAATGAAATGTAGACTCTCAATGGACTCTCATTACAGTAAAATTAAAGTACGATATCCCACTTCGAAAAGTATAGTAAAATGAAATGAAAAAAACGTCTAATAGTACACTACAATAATTCTCTCAGTGATTAAGCTGGTGTTTAGCTTAGTAAGCTCAGAGATTAATGGACAGTAATTTAAATAGTATTTCTTTTCTTTCTTTGACGACTGCGCATCTGTGATAATCAGCATTTTCTATTTTTTAAATATTCTGTAATATTAGTGATAAAAGTTTTGAATTTTGGAAAACAAAGAAAGAACGTATAATTAAAATTCAACATTTTTTATCTATACTTTATAATTATATTATTAATTAGACTAAACAAAATACGATTACAGAGTATTAAAAAATCACAGAGGCACAACCTTATATTTTTAATAAACACAAAACCAAGTAGGCCAAATTAATAATTGCAATCGCTAGCGAACAACCCACCACCAAGATAAATTCCACATTGTTCCGATTAAATATTAGTGTAAGCTCCAATCAACTCCACAATAATGTAAAAATATACGTATTCACGGTATCGACAACTGGACACAAATACGCCAAAGTAACGATAATCTACGGGAACGTGCGCGGGTAAAAAAAAATAAAAAAAAATAAACGCTTTGTTAAAGACGACTGTATATTTGATTATTTGTTTTCGATAGTTGATACAATTACGATTCATAATTTATAAATCATTGTTTGCCAATAATAATCTTTCACATTCATAATTATATTAACAGCCTCGACAAAACAAAAAATATATTTTTACAATTTTATACAAAGTAATATAAATAATAAGTAGTAACTTTAACGATATTAACTATTTCCTTCGGTTAATAGTAAAAAAAAAATAACAAAATTAAAGCAATAATGGCAAAAACAATAATTTCCTACGATTGGTCGGCTTGATAATGGCCACCAATATCTCGCTTAATAACTTTTATACTGTGTTTAGAGTAATAAATGATAATCAACATAACTCATTAATTATGTTGATTAAAGAAAAACAATGTTCAAAATTAAATCATTTACGTAACGAACCTTTAAATTTGTTTCATCAGAATCCGTTTTTTTATAATTCAATTTTTGTTTCGAGAACTTTAATAAATGAAACCGAAAGATAATTACGATTAAGCTTGTTCTTCCACATTCAGCAACGAACGCGCGCAAATTTTTATTACTAATAGTTTTAATTGTAATCACAATTCGAATGTGACCAAAAAAATGTAATTAACTATTCATGCCTTAATCTTCATCAACCCATTTACTTACCAATCGAGCATTTGGATACCAAATTTCTATATCAATAAAACCAATTACGGAAACTTATCTTTCCGAAAATTTGATATATACTTGCTCTTTCAAAATTCGAGGTCGAATTTAAAAAAATTTTCACTCGAATTAAGTATGTCCGCTCATTATCGACCAAGTGACTCCTAATTTCATGACTTTTGGTGATTCAGTAGATTATATTGCTTTGTCTTTCATTAGTCGGAAAACCAATCGTTATCTAAATGGTCAATTAGTTAGTAATGGATTAACTAAAAAAACAAAGAACCGGCGCATGAACTTCCTGGTCTATCCAACCAAAGCACCGATCTGTATTCGTTCGTTTGTACAATAAATGCGCACCTCTCCAAATATTTATCCACCCGCAGCCAGCCAGCACAACGAGAATTTTTGGATAAGAATTACCGTTAGAATCATACGAAACGTAAAAACATAAAACTTACCCTACTGTACCTTATAAATACTATAAGGTATATAAAATCAGGGTAAATTTTTGCTGTAAAGTAAGAATGTCTCACGTTTGCAATGATTTTCACGGTGACACTCTAAAACCAAGTGTGTTTAAATTCCACGTTTAAGTGTTAAAGTGTTAACGCCCTTGGATTTAGAGTAAACTTTTATTAGAAAGATATCTCTGTGTATATACACTAAGAAAAAATATTCTTTGACTCAAAGAAGGCTTCTTTGCGAAAGGATGATAAAACTTTTCGCTGAATCGAAAACACAAGAGCAAATCCACAAAAGTTTTGGTGACAAGTGATACTTGTCATTCTGCAATGGCTGTAACTTAGTTTCATAATGACTGAACTAGATAAATTAGATTTTATCTAGTTCAGTCAATTATTAAATAGAGCTTTATATTTTCGCTGCGAGGCCAAGAAACGAGTCCCGATATTTTAATAAGTGTACGTCGAACGGTGCAATTGACATGTCTTTAAAACTACCAAATTTAGTACTAGTTTTGGTATCATTATAGAAACATCAAGTATACCGATCGATGTAGCCTTATTAAAACATCAGTACACAATCTTAACCTCAAAACAAAGAATTCAAGCCCTTCACCATGTATCCAAATGACAGCCAATAGAAAATGATTGAATTTTCAATTACCCCAAGAATTCCAAACTTTGTTGATTTGCCCATATTTGTTCAAGAAAAGTGAAAAAAAACGCTCGATTCAAACAAGCGGTTGAACAAATCCGGTGTCGATGAAACGCAAAGTTTCGTCGTCCAGCCAGCAAAGCAGCCCCCCTCAACGTCCAAATCCATTTTTCCCCAGCTCGTCCATCCGCCCTCTGCATCTACCCCAAGAAAAGTACATGGGGAATGGCGAGCAGAGCGACGAGCTTGGCGAGCTTGCTGACGACGGCTCGGTCGCGGCTCTTGCCCGTGCGGGCCCTTCGAGCGGCTCGTCCCTGCAGTCCCCGCATTCCCCGGAAAAAGCTCGCGGCCACGAGGCCGCTGGCGCGAGGGATAAACCCTTGGCGGTGAGTCGTCGCTGCGTCTAGCTCTAGCTCTACCTGAGTTACGCCGAGGCCGGCGCTGCCGCTGCTGCTGATGCTGGTGCTGGTGCCTGTGGTCGTGCTGGTGCCGGTGCTGGTGCTGGTGGTGGTGGTGGTGCCGGTGGTGGTGTCCGCGATCGAGCCCAGGCCGACGTCGTTGGTCTGCTGCTGCTTCTTCTTGACCAGCTGCTCGGCGCTCTTGATCTCGTCGAGGGTGACGCCCTGGGTCGAGCGCCGGGTCTCGCGGACGCGCTTCGCGTGGGCCTTGCGCTGGGTCTCGCTCTCCTCGTCGCGCACCGGCGGCACGAACGACCTGCGGGGACAAGAAGGCCGGGGAGCCGGCGCTGTGAGGCCTGCCTTGCTCGCGGATTTTGCGTGGCTATTTTCAGGGGTTCGATTGCTTGCACCTTCGATTAATTGCTCTTGCTCAATTGCAGGATATGTATTTTAATAGGCAAATACTTAGTTATTTTTTGCGAGCTCTACTGATTTTTTATATTCGATTGGAGCGCGACCCTTTCAATCACGGCTTTTTAAAATGCAGGATTTTATAGTGATATGTGTATTTCAGGTTTGTAATTCATGAATTTCACAAATAAAACATAACTTTATAATTAACGATTTTTTTAACGTTAGATTCAAATAGTACATATAATGAACTTTTTTCAATGAAACAATACTTTCAATAGCTGATTTTACATATTCGACACAATTATGGTTATAAGCTAAAAACTAAAAAAAAAATTAAATTTACAATAATTTTGCGGGTTACTATGCGCCCTAGGGCAGAAAAGTACCGCACTTTCGCCCGAGGGTTTTATTTTCCGCCCGCTTGATATGCACGAAAAGCATATTTTCGATGCAGGTAGAATAACAAAATTTTTGTTTGTTAAAAAGAATTTTTAAAAGTTGCGTATGTCAGACCTAACAAAGAACACTGATCAAAAAAAGGTTGACAACTTTCTATACTGCTAAAAAGTTTTATAATTTAAGTTGCAATACCTCAAATATATAAAGAAAAAGGTTATTTTTAACAGTTTTTAATAACGTTTCGAAAATGTATCCAAATCTCAAAAAAAAGTATTGTACTAACATATAGAAGTAAATTGCATGCAATCAAAAGTTTTGATTGTTTTACCAAAAATCGGTAGAACTCCATATTAACATTATATGAAAAATTTGATTATGAACATTCTATTTTCCATTATATCATCTGCTTTTAACAGTGTACAGAGAAACCATTATTTTTTAATTCAAGGTGTATATCTTCCCACAAAAAATCTCAAGGTGCCTTGATCGAAGCATTGTTTTCTTTGCAATGCACAACATTTTTAATGCGTTCTCACAATATATTATACTCTTTATAAACATTTTTGCAGTAACGTTTAAATATAAAAAGTATATATCTAATAGAAATTTAGAAATTAGAAACTTTAACAAACCCTTGTATTATTCAAAACATTACTGCAAGAATGTTAAACGAGAACGTATCATTATTAATTACTATTTCTGAAATAAAAAAAATCATTCACTATGAATCACAGTTTAAAATACAAACCATAATAGAAATTTATATGAAAGTAATTTAATGAAATATTGTGTAATAACATTTTTTTAATTTATATTATTTATTTTTTGTATACACATAAATGCATCGAAAAATGTGTCACGTTGCATCTACATGAAAACATTAATTATAAAATTAATTTTCAAATACTAAAAATTCAAATCGTGAACTTATTTTTAATTTGTTGTATTTAAAACTGAAATACATAATAAAGAATTATTAAAAAGTAACATTTTAATGATAAACCAATGTAGATTATTAACGTTAATAGAGTTAATTTAAATTAAGTACTAAATTCAACTTTTCCAATATTTCGATAGCTTGTATTAGCATCTTCCACAATATAAGCGTGTATTATAATAATAAGCAATAATTATACTGAAAGCTATATAACTGAACATAATATTTTTTGTATTTTGATATGTTACAAGTGCTTTACGTGTAGATCGATATTGTAATTATATATGTACAATTTATGACAAATAAGACAAGGCAACATAGAAAAATAACACAAAAATCAAATAAGCATAAGCTATACAAAGTAATATGAATTTATAAGTAAGACAAACCATCGAAATGTCAAATTATTTGATGCTGTAATTTTAATGCAAAATCCACAATAAAACAAAGGGGATAAGAATTGTTACAAACTTTTGTCTTTTATGTTTCATAAGAAATGTTTTCTATAGTAAAAAAGCAGTTTTCGTCAAAATATTATACGTATTAATTACATACTATATAAATAAATTATTTATTAGTTTCACTGTTAATTTCTAGAAAACATCTCTATATCGTTAACCACTGGGCAATCATTAAAAAATTAAAAACCAAAATATTAGATAGCCGGCATTGGAGTCCAAGACGACATATTGTTCTGACATCTGCGACTTATTAGTGAACGAAAAATCCAAGCTGTTCAAACTTAAGTAAAACAAAAGAAACTAAAACTAAATTATTTGTTTGTAATAATTAAAAACAATATAAAACTTGTATAATTAATAAATGTATATCTATTATAGTACGTTGGCAACGGTAAAGCACCTCATTTTGCAATGTCATTAGAATGCATGAATATAAAAATTCGCAAAATAAGGGAAATAAGGTTTCTCACGATTCAGTAAAGCACACTTTTATAATCATGCGGTTGCAAACTGCAAAAAAGAAAAAATAAAAAAAATTAATATGAACGAGGCATGAAACTCTCAAAAATTTTTTACGCAAATCTTCACACGCTTTGAATACACAGTTGAAAAGTAATGTTTATTTTACGAATTAATTCTTATTCTTATAATGATACTCAATGTGAGTAAAAAACGGTAACATTTTTACATGATTTTCTTATTATTAGTTAATATGCAGGTAATTGAAAAAATAATTATTAAAAAATTATTTCTTTATTTGATATTATATTAACGAATTCGTGTACACAACTAAACAATATAAAAAAGTCTTTAATAAACAACGTATTTATAAATTTGTAGTAATTCGAAAATTCCTTAAAAATAGCAGAAACTAAAGAATTGAATTTAACGATTTCTTCATCTTTATTCGAAAGTAACACTAGGCAAAAAGTAAAATCTATAAAAATTGCTTTGCAACTGTGTAAAACTCTGTGGACAAGCGACGTGAGTACGCACTTGAAGAAATTTTTGAAGATATTTCCTGGACTTAGCTTGCTCCCACCGGGTGTGGTAGGAGTCGCAGGTGCTGTCGTCGAATTGTTCGACGTAGACAGAACTGCTGGCGTTACTTGGACCGGGCTCGATATGCTACTCGATGATATTGCATAAGTATTATTTTGCTAACAGTACATTTTTTCGTCAATTTTCGTTACGCTGGTTGATTGTAAGTGATGAATTTAATTTTGATAAGCATCAACTTCATTGTGATTTATAATATATTTTTTTCGATAATAAAAACTGCTTCGTTAATACTTTATAAAAATTGAACATATTAAATGTTGATGCTCATAAGTTGAATACTTCGATAAAAGAAAATGAAACGGGTTTTAATTATCAAAACAATATATTAAATACCACAGCTTATTTAGAAAGCAAAGTATGTAACAAAATTTTAAAATTAAATTGAATAAAATAGCTAATTTTCCGCAATTAAATTTATTAAATTAGAAGCAAGTAAATTTTACTGTCTTACGTTAAATGACTAGACCGAATAGGAAATAAAACGCTCGTATTCTGAAAATATGTAATGAGACTGAACAAGGCATTTAATGTTAAACCACCTGCGTAAAACGACTAGTCACAATCAGGCATAAAAGCCTTTTGTTATTTTAGAATGGACACTTTCTGTACATTTGTCGTGAATTTGTAACTAAATTTCGTATCTTACTTCGATTGTAAATTGTTTGTACAGATACAGTGAAATGTTTCTAGTTACACAATGTCTGACCAAAGAATGACATTTCTACTTATTCACAACTAAAAAATTTTCTTTCTTCTATTATTATATTTATCATTTTCTATTCGCATTCTTCACACCTTTCTTAAAGTAATTGATTGTTAATATATTTTTACCGCTTCATTATCGTGGTAAATTAGAGCCCTATCGGACTTTTCGAATTTCACTCTGAGATCCGGCCTGCAAAGCTTCAAATGTATCAATCACAATGAAAAGTCTTCAAATTTACTAATCGTTCAGAAAAGTATTCCCCTCTCTACCATCCCCAAAGAACGTAAGAAACTATAACTATCCGACAGAAGCAAAAAGTGTCCACTTGAGAGTACATTAACGAGACAAACGTGTATCCGTGATGTTCCGCTTGTACGCGCACGGCGTTGGCTTAAAAATGTAAATGACGCCTAGTGTGCGCGACCGATAGCTCAGCCTGCACACGACGTACCTGCGAATCTGGTTGGCCGGCAGGGGACTGGTGACGGCGTTGGGGGTGAGATTCGCCGCCGAGAGCGGCGAGCCCGGCAGCGACTTGTTCGGCAGGCTCGGCGACTGCTGCGTGCTGTTACCCTGCGGCACTCGCGTCAGCTCCAGGTTCAGCTTGGTCTCCTTCTTCCTGAGAACAAGAAACGCGCGGGGTGCGTCCTTTAGTCGGGCAGCTCGAGGTGTGCATCGATGTGCATACTTGATGCGAAGCAATGGTGGAACGACATTTTACTGATAGATATAGTTGTCAAAGAGAATTGATTTAAAAATAGTGACGGAGAATGATGGATTTTTAAACTGATAAAGTGGATAGATTTTCTTAAGAAACGTATAATCGAATTTAGAATGAATAATGTAAGATAATTTTTTATATAATAAAATGATTTTAGTGTAAGGAACGTCATTTAATTTACTTAGTTTACATTTGAAAAGATTTATCAAGTTTTCATTAATACATTATTTTTATAACTAATAATAATTTTGATAATTCAATTACTATTTCTATGTATAGTACTTCTTTTGACTTCTTTACTTACTACAAAACTAACATTAAAAACTTAATAAATATTGCATGCATATATCTAATTTAAAAATAACATTTGGGTTGCTACAATATCATGCAATATGTAAGTAACTAATTTTGAATGAAATGTACATACTTTTAAACTTTTGAAATTATTATTAAACTACTTTTGTACAACGTTAAATTTTTGTTTAATTACAACAGTACGCAGTTTATTTGTAAGTAACAGTATAGTATAGTATAGACTAATTTATGTGTGTAATTACATAAAATTTTACTAAATGTTTTGTTTTTTCTTTCAGCTGAAAAAATTATAAAACTAGTTAAATTACCAAGTTCGTTGTACGTACTCATTCCAAAAAATATAATGCTTTGTTTATAGTATAATCTTAGAATGCTAAAAATAAAATAGTATATTAATACACTTTTAAAATGGTTCGTTCCTGTATGAATTATTTTAGGTCTGTTAAAAGTGACCTAAATAATGTTACTGAAAATTAAAATTATGAAATATTAAAATATTACTTATTTTATTTTAAGACGTACTGAACCTGAACTATTATTAAAAAGACAAAGAAATAATCTACACAAGTGTTACTCAATTCATCACAAATGTGAAAAAGTATGCACATATATCAAGAGTCAAACAACTACATATTTAAACATAGACACATTCCCATCATGCGGTTTAACAAATAATAACTATACAGACATGATTACAATTAGACAGATTGAATCAATTTCATTATTAAATAAAAATGCGCTATGTAATTAATTTTTTAACTTGAGTTCTATATTTAGGATTAATATTAATGGCAACGAAGCTATAAAACACAATAATGCAAGCTATTATACGGTTTTCAGCAAAAGCTATTGAAAAAGCACGAAATTGGGGAAACTGGACATTCCATCAGAGCCCTAGATGAATATTTGTTTTAAAATTTAATTTTGTTAAAATGAGAGATGTATGATGCAATATTAGTAGTGAGAATCGATTTATGTGGAGATTCAAAAGATGGTCTTAAAAAAATATAAATGCGTCAACTGATTGTTTCTGTTAACAGAAATCACATGGGACCACTATGTGGCAAGAAAAGACGGCTTTTCAATGTTATTTACAATCATTATTACTGACTATATATCGTCACATTACAAAATTATCCAATATTTGATTGCGACCACCTGTTAGTTCCACCACATAATGAACCTCCCAGCACTTCTGACAGCGACGCTCGGCGTACATACGCATAAGTTAGACTCCAGTTGCGAGAGAAAAGAAAATGAGATTTGTCGGTCGAGGGCGCGCGTACCTGTAAGTATCGCGCAGGGATGCAGATCGAGCGGTCGTGGCGTTGTTATGAGTAGGAGTGGCTGGATTGCAGCGGTGGAGAGTAGGGCAGGACGCTGCCTTGATACGGGCTCTCAGTGCCAGGTACTGCTCATAGAACCTGCGCAACATGCATCCGTGCCATGCACACTTATATACGGACTCGACTCGACTCTTACGTGCCAATTTCAACACCCTACTCTGCTTCTCTTTCTTTGCAGCCTTTCTTTTGCTTTCTCAAAGGGGTGTGAACTTTTCTTTTTTTTTTCGCTTCTTATTGGATCAAGGCGACGAGTCAGGCTCGCAAATTCACTCGTTCTCATTTTCAAGCTTTGAGTTAATTATTAGTGATGATATGTCTTTTTATTGTCAGTGTATATTACATTTAAACGCGTTTGAACAGTTAAGCAAAAAGCAACTGCAGAATCACATATTGCAAAGCAAACATATTAACAAACGAAAAATATTAAAAATAAAAAACTGTGAAGGTATCTGCATAAGAAAGGAAAATTTGTATTTCACACCCCCTGAATGAAATTTCTTTTTATAAAAGTCGTACAATTTTAAATGTAAAAGTTCCAATCTCATCATATAAAATTCGTCTCATTTTTGTAACACATGCGCGAATTCCGCATTTTATCATGCCTGTAAAGTGGGCCTAAAGTAGTCGTTTTTCGACCAGTAGGCAAACAAGACAAATCTTTAATTAAAAGATATTGAGGAGCTCTTAAATATGAGAAACCATCCGGAGATACTACATATTTAGGGGGGTACAACACTATGATAGCCTGTTTTATGTAAAATAGGTCCTAAAAGTGTTTAAGGGGGCAGGCCTAGGTTCAACCCAAAAAATGATTTTTTTTACATTTAAAAGCAATCATTCTAAAAAAATGTATGCTATCAATACTTAATATTATCTTAAATTTTACCGCTGTAAAACTTCAAAATCTTGATCCTACACGTCATAATAAATCACAGTAAATCACAATTTTCAATACTATATTTATTAAAGGAACTTTGTTCCTCACACAATTCTAGGTAACATGATGAACGAAAAAATGTTTTTCCACGGTTATTCGACTCCTGACAAGTATTACAAAATGATCGGAGCACTTTTTCGTTAAATTTTTTGTTATTATTCATTTGCGTAGATCCAATTAAATTTTTACAAATATTACAACTTTTTTTTTTAAAAATCGATTAGATCCTCGAAAAAAAATAATAAAAAGAATTTTAACGAAAAAGTGCTCCGCTCATTTTGTAATACATGTCAAAAGGAATCGAATAACCGTGGAAAAACATGTTTTCGTTCATCATGTCACCTAGAATCGTGTGAGGAACAAAGTTCTTTTAATAAATAAGGTATTGAAAATAATGATTAACAGGTTCAGTGCGGCGTGAGCCATATATGTGTCACGATTTTCTTTCCTTGAGTGCTACGTGACACATATATGGTTCATGAAGTTTTCTTTTCAAAATACTAACATGGAATGAAGCATGTATAAAATTCTTTTGACTGATAAATTAAATACTAGTTTATGTTCTACATGATCCAAAGAACAAAAATATTTTATAAAAACTAAGGCATGCCAAATAAAAATGTATTTACAATAACAATTAAATAAAATTGTTCAGAATTCAATTATTAACTTCAGCACAGTAGGCTAACAGACTCTTATACATTGTCAGCACTGAACCTGTTAATTATGACTTGTAGGATCAAGATTTTGATGTTTTACAACTGTAAAATTTAAGATATTATTGTGTATTGATAGCACAAAAATTTCCAGAATGATTGCTTTTAAACACAATAAGTTTTCCGGACTCGTAAGAAAAGTCTATTTTTTGATTTAATCCAGGCCTGCCCCTTTAAGGAGACTTGCGTATTATGATAGTCTGATTTTGCAGTCTAATAAGTGTGTGTTTACAACGTGTCGAATAACGGCACACTTTTGTTCCGCTTTATAAGCATATGAAGAACGCGTATTCCAGACATGCGTTACAAAAATTATGGCGTGTACCATGGGGGAGAAGTAGGCTTTTTTGCCCTTGCGTATTTACACTACTCGTTTCCAACTCACAATACGCACTCGCTTTCGGCGCGTGCATGCTCGTCTCCGGCTCATACTGCAAGCGTCACACGCGAGCAAAAATGCCTACTTCTTCCCCATGGTTCACAATGTACTATTAAGCTCTTGCTTTTTAATTATGCATTTAATTTTATCTTAAGATTCTAGATATTACTCGTCGATAAATTTTGTCCAACCCATCAAAACTTTCAACAACAAATAAACTATTTCTACTATTTTCAATTAATCTTTTTAACTACTTCCTTTTTCAAATACCGTTTCTACATTTTTACTTGACAAAGTGTTTCACAAATCAATTTTCACAACAAACATTGTGCTTCGTGCCGTATACATTACTTTGCTAAGCTTGATTGCAAAAAATCAAAAATATACACACACTAAAGTCACATTAAAGCTGCAAGCTTTCGTGTTGGGCGTAACAACGCTAAATAAATACGTGCACTTACTTTTCGTCCGTTTCAAAACTGTGAGTTCTTCTGAGCACGACTTCCGGCTCCTCTGGTACTTTCATCGGAGAAGTTGGTGTTTTTATGACGGGTTTCTCGCGTTCCTCGATCCCTATAAAATAAATAAAGTTTGCAACAACGTGAAATTGACAGTTCATATCAAGCTCGAAGCGCGTCGGGCAGTATTGGAGTGTACGTACTGGTGGAGATCGAATTGGCAGCTTCGGGGTCGAGGCCACGAGTCCTGAAGGAACCCGAGCGCCGCCACGAGGGTACGGTGCCCTCCTCGTTGTTCTCAGTCTGTTGCTTGGGCGGTGCCACGGGCGCTTGATTAGGAACTTTGTTCGCATCCGGCGACAACGACTGCGGACTGTGCGAGGCCGTTTCTTCCCGGTTCACCCTGTTCTTCTTTTCTGTAAGATCAAAGATTCGGAATGTCAATCGTCATTTTATTACAAACATTGTAAGACATTGTAATACATTATAAATATAAATATAAATATACATATATAATACAATCAATCATGGGCAAAAAAAATAAATATCTTTTGAAAAATATTTATATACAAAATACAAAAAAAAAGACACTGCATCTCGAAGAAATATAAAACACAAGTGCGTAATTTTTTATATCTAGATACATTCGTTAAAAATACTTAATTTTAATTTTATTTATTAGTTTATTACCTTATAGAAATAATTTATACTTTATTATTAGATTTATTGCAAAAGTATCTTTTACGGTATCTAGATAATTACCCATGACTGCACACAGTGAATAAATGAGGTCTTTTATCATGTTGCACATTAAACATCATTAATTATTCCACGTCAAACGGTTCAGGAAATCAAAAGAACAACCAAAGTAAACAACAAAAAGAAAAGAAAACGGAATTATTAGCGACAAAGTCTCAAAAAACAAGTTGGCACAGAGCTCCGAGGAGGAGTTGGAGAGCAAAACTCACCATCGTCGGTAAGACAAGTCGAGTTGTTCGATCGATTTGATTTATTAGATTGATCGGAACACGTGGAGGTTTGTGTATCTGAGCTAGTCTCAGATTCACTCTCACCCTCGCTCGCCTCCACGTCGGTATCGACTCCCTCTTCTAAATCCACGCAGCATAGTTTAGGGAGAATTGCGATAAGAAAAGATTGTAATAAAGTGTCAAATAGCAAAGGCGGTATTTTATGCGGGTAGGAAGAAAGAAGGAAGGTCTTTTTGATATTAGTGGTCACAGCCTAATTTTGAAAGTAGATATTGAAAGATAAACCATCGTAGTAATGTAATTTCTTTTCAATTTTATGTAGTGATGTTATTCACAATTAGGTATACTTAGTAATCTATAATCATATGTATAATCAGAAAAATACAAAATTTGAATGCTCTTCATTATTGACGATAAAAAATATCTCTAAAATGTTATACATGCTTACACATTAATAAATGAGTAATGATAAAATCGTTTCATTTTAATTGAACCAATTAATAATTTGAATATATTTAACCTATCTTTAAAAGTACTCAAAAAATCATATGCAATTATAAGTTTTACTATTTTTATTTAGAACTATTGCCTTGAATTTATTTTTAATTTACTAAAAATATATTTTTCTGTTCTTATGCAACACCTGTCTTGAGTATACAAATATCTAGTAAACAAAATATTTAAAATAAAAAACACTTATTTGAATCGAATTTTCTATAACGACACTAATAAATATCAATAAATTAGAAATATTTATTATAGTCATTTAATTTTTAAGCATCAAAAGTCTATAAAGTTTTTAAAATTGAAAGAAAAAAACATTGATAAACAACATTGCGGTAATTTCATTCAAAGTCCTTGGCTAAGAGAGTCGAGGGCGCGTTAAGTGAAAATGTCAACTTACCCACGTCACTGTTCGTCCCGACGCTTGACTCCTCTTTATCGGATTGAATTTCCAGTTCAACTTTCTTAACTTTGTTTGGCGTTTCTTCCTCGTAAGTTTCTGTTCCCTCTTGATCGATAACTAAATTCTCTTTATTTGTTGATACACTGAAAAAAATTATTCGAGAATAAGATTCAATTTCATGCAAACAAGACTCTGTCCAGTTTTTAAAATAATCATTTGAAACTCACCGTTTCTTTGGTATCGCTGGTTGCTTGTTAATAATTTGCGGGTGGTCTTTCAGTAAGACTTCCTGCTTTTTCTTCAGTTCCTCTAAGGCCTTGACAATATCAGGATCAGCTATATCAAATGCAGTCTGGCCCTTTAAAACGTAAAATATAACAATAAGTAAAAGTTAACTGAATCCAGAAAAATGTATTTAGGATCTAGCAAGTAACATGGTAAAACGGAACGAACTTGTAATAAATATTTAGTAAAATTGACTTATACTATTCTATTACTCAATTTCAACATCATGTTTGATAATGAATACAAACTTATACTAAAATTATTGTTAAGAGGAGTCCGTATCTTCTGTCCTTGTCTAATCAGATTTTTGCTATTTATTCAAATTGTAGTTTGTTAATTAAAAAACTAAAAGTTGGCCCCAATTGGTATTAAAGTAAGGAATATTTTGAGACCTTAAAAAGGAAATAATGTTAGATACTTTTTAAAGTCTCAAAATATTCCTTACTTTAATACCAATTGGGGCCAACTTTTAGTTTTTCAATTAACAAACTACAATTTGAATAAATAGCAAAAACGTGATTAGACAAGGACAGTAGATACAGACTCCTCTTAAGTGTGATAAATTCATGTTTATTATATTTTCTACTTACAGCATAATTTTTAATATCCATATCACAGAAATTCTCTACCAGAAGCTTACAAGCCTCAATTTGGCCCCAGTGCGCTGCACCATGCAGAGGTGTCCATCCATCGTTGTCTCGCGCATTAACATCGCACCGAGCCTGCAGCAGGATGCTAAAAATATCGAAATATATTTTTAATTATTTTGTAATTATAAACAAAATCAAAAGTACGGTTTTACGAAGTTTTATTAATATTTAAAGAAACGAGCCATACAATTATTCATTTTTTAGCATCATCTCTGTGGCTCCCAGGCATAACCACTTAGGTCCATTATTTTTAAATATCGAGCTATTGATGTTTGAATTTTCCGATTACTATTTAAGATATCTAGGGAAGCCACAGATCTATTTTCTTGAATATTACTCTCATTCTTTTAATTTTTTTCACTTAATCTTTTAATAATCTATCTTTATACGTTTTAAAATACGTTTTTACACCTACTTAGCAATTTTATAATTTAATTTTGTATTTCAATGTAAAAGCCAGTTCTGACGTTGCAATACTTATTCCCATGAGCTGTAGATATTAAACATGCTAATGTGCATGACTTGTTTGCGTTGTTTAGAAGATGAGCACATACAAAATTCAAATTAGTGTTTGTCACGTGTTTCGTACCTAGTATTACTTAAAATACCAAGTTTTCTTGTCTCAACTGTCTGCAGATTTACACTATTCTGTTCGTTTTGAGCGACAAATCCGTATAAAAATTATGCAAGACTTTTTTTCTAAAAAACTATTTTGTTAAAAGTTCATTGCAAAGTTCTTACTTTTGAAGAAGCAGCTAGCTTCACAAAATTCTTCTGCGATTCTGTCAAATCATTTGAAAGATGAACTGTTTATTCCCCGTGTTAACTTTTATATAAACCATCTGCGAGCATTTTTCTGCTTTATAAATAATTATTCTATAAGTATACAACATTTTAATAATTTATATACTGATACCAAAGAACAAGAGCAATTCAAGAGATATATAATTTTATCAATATTAGTATCAACATATATGCAACTTGACAAAAGATTTTCTTAAAATATGAAAAATTTTTCGCTTGCTAAAAGTCGAATATTAATTTCTAATTTAACAAAATAGTCAATCCAGCAAGAAAATTTGATAGCATAATTTTAAAACGGCACTTAATCACTTTGTTGGTAACGAATAGATTCTAAACATTTGTAATCTACGCAATTATATTTTTCATTCCCCAAGAATTGTACACGAATATTTTGCACACATAAAGTCCCTACAAGAATTTTTAGCATATAATTACTTGTAATAATAGATACCTTGTAAGGTATACAATCAATACAAGTAAAGTTGCGATCTAACAGGTACAAGTACGAAAAATAAGGTTGAGGCTTACTTCATAACCGTGCTGTAACCCTTGGCGGCGGCGACGTGCAGCGCCGTGGCCCCGGATCTCGGATGCATCGAGTCCTTGCCGGGCGCCCCGGATCTCCAGGCTCGCGCGTCGCTCAGCATCAGCCTCTCCTCTTCGCTCCTCGCCTGCTCGCAGTCGATACCTAGTCGACAGTCAATCGAGAAAACGAATTATTAGAGAAACCGAAAAGTTCGGAATATTTTACTGTAATAGTGTTAACGGTCTTAAACATGCGTCTGCGCCTTATTATTTTACTACTTTTAATGGATTTAAATGTCTTTGTGTTATACAAAAATACACCGTTAATAATATGCTTTCAAATGAGCTTAAAATATTTTAATGATAATTCAAGTATATTAAAAATAAATGTACCCTAATACATAGCATTTTACACTTAAAAAATGCTATTTTAGGGGTTGTTTGTAACTGTAATACGTAGAGTAAAAAATGTTTTTCTTTTGACCTTTGAATACATTTCTACCTTTGTACGTGACGATAAAACACAGAAGTTTACACTATTTAAAAAGAGTACTTTACAATTAAAAATTTTTATCAACACAGTATTGTTTTTATGATTTAGAATTTTTAAGAAAAAAATACGTTTATTGATAAAATATTATAATTTTAATATTATGGATTATAACAAGGATTAGGTCAGGAATGCGGGTCCTGAAATTTCTTGAAACTTTGAAATATATTTTAACTTTACAAAATTTGAGATAAGTGTTATTACAATTTTTTGAATGGACCCGTATTCTTAACATATCAGCTGTTATATTCCAAGTGTGCATTATTTTAGTGAACAATGATTCAAAAGATAATAAACATAGATGTAAAGAGCTTTAATTTAAGCCAAAGCTCTGTATAAAAATACTAATCTGGTTCAAAGTTATTAAAAATATCTTGATCTTTGCGATAATACAATATATTCCAAAGTTTCTCTCCTTGTAAGTCATACTAGAACCATCTACATACAATAATTTTAAAAAATCTTTAATTTTTTTCATTTTGGATGTGTCTATCTCAAGACATTACATTATACATCGTTTAGACCTTTTCTTTTAATCGTCACATATATATAGCAACTTATTCATAGTAATATGCAAAAAACAAACTCAAAAAATGTGTACACATAAATGACAAAAAGATTCTTTACTCTACGGGTTATATAGTTTTCTTATCAAAACTTCCGAAAAATGCGTTTTTAACATGAATAAAAAAATGAACCCTTAATAGAATAATAGTTTTAACACTTCTAATTCATGAAATGCAAATTTGTTAATCTTCATAAATTAATAATAAATTAAAAATGTTTTTTTTTATAAAAGTAAAATTAGTTACAAACATTTACTTAAATTAGTGGCATAGTGCGTTTCTTACACATAAGAATTGTACACGTAATTAATGTGCACAATTTAGCATTGGTCAAATTATATATAGATATATTTGACCAATGCTAAATTGTATACATTAATTACGTGTACAATTCTTATGTGTAAGAAACGCGCTATGCCAAATAAGTATACTATACACTAGAATGTAAATTAATAGTTGTTGTTTTTTTGCAAGAGAAAAGGATTTATTTATATGTATTTAAAATAATTGTTTATATATGTTAATATGCGTAGTATCTGATTGACCTTAACTTAATTACGGTGGTTCTTTCATGAGTATCGACATAAGAAATAAAATTATATACAATAATTTGTTTACGTGTTATAATATCACAAACGTTATAATATGAAAGAAGGGTACTTTAATAATCAATTGACAAAAAGTTATTTTTTACGAAAATTTCGATATTGTAAAATTTTATATCGCGTAAATTAGAGAATGATTTGACAAATGATCCGAATCTTTTCTTATTTTGTATCCTATTTCAATTTGGAAGGTCTCATTTTGTTCCTTGAAAGATTCCAACTTTGATGTTAAACACAATTTTTTTATCCGTAAGTCCCCGTGATGGAACAATCCCCTTCAAGGAACAAAATGAGACCTTCTAAATTGAAATCAGATAAAAACTCAAAAAGATTCGGATCATTTGTCTACTCATTCTCTATTTTACGCGATATCTAATGCTTCAATATCGAAATTTTCATAAAAAATTTTTTTTATTCTTTATGTCAATTCTCATGAAAGAACCACCTTAACTGTAAACGAATACCTTATATAATATATACAAAAAAAATCCTATTTAATCCTTCCTTTTAAAACACAAATAATCGATCCCAATAGCAAAATTAGTATTACATGTACACAATATATTATTGGCAGATTCGCGTGAAATTGCCGGCATTTCGACAGCGCCAACCCTCAAAGTCCCAATGAAAGCGCCGCCAAGAAGGGCCATCGTGTTCGAACGTCGAATCTGTGCAGCGAGCAAAAATAAAATCCACAGCCACGTGCACGCAAATCCGCCAATAAACGATCACAAAGCCCATCAACGTCTGTTAATTATCGAGGCGCGCGGCGCAGAAGAGGACGAAAAAAAAAGAGAAAAAGAAGAAGCGAACTCGAGGCCCGCACTCGTCGTTGCACAACGTCAACTACGTCGACGTCGACGACAATGAAAAGGAGGCGAGCTCGTGCGGCTCTCGATTCGATTAAGCGACCTATTGGGAAAGGCTTTTTATTATCCATCTCTCTCTCTCTCTCTGTATGTGTCCACTTGCCTGCCTTGTTGATGTGCTCCTGGAGCATCTCCTCCATCTCGTCGCTCTCGGCTATGTCGAGGGCGAGCTCGCCGTCGTTGTTGACCGCCGCCAAGTTGCAGCCCTGCTCTATCAGGTATCTGTGCGTGCAGCAAAGAAGAGAGGACACAGTGTTAAAGGACAATTGTGAATTGCGTCGAGAGTGCGCGTAACGGGGAGATTGAACGAGCGTCAATGATTAATAAGCTTCGTTTAGAGCCTTTGATTCGCCTGTGCGATCGAGTGTTTGTTTATTAGCTTTTTTTTCTTTCTATTTTTAGGTAGGAACGATTAGGGAGGTGTTAATATTCGAATTTCCCGTCGCGAAGCTTGCCGAGCGCGAAATCGATATGTAATTGGTTGTAATTAAATATTATCTTACTCGAGTTACTGTGCTTTTGTAATTTGTATGTAAAATACTGCTTCAAAAATTTGACAACACAGTCACTCAAGTGACATTATTTTCATTTAAGAAATTTTGAAGATTATTATACGCTTTATAGATCAAACTACGGTAGACCCGGAGATCATTACCGTTTTTTATGTCATTAGACAAAGTTTGAAGCAAACATTTCAATATTTCGATTAATGCCATACGAAAAAAGTCCAGGCTAAAGCTTTTAAATGATTTGTACATCCTAAGGAGCCTGAAGTAGGTACATTACCTATACAGGGCATATGTGAGAATTTTCTCTTCGAGATCATTTAGCATTTACCATCCATGGTGAAATCTAGTAAATGACTCTAGTCTTGTTCAATTGTTTCATTGAAATGTAATCATGTCTTAATTGTGAATTAACTTAAACTTTAGATCCCAAAACTAAAATGAATGCGAAGGATATGTATATAAATACTTTTTGCCCTCAAACATGATAAGCGGGAAAAAAGTGACTTCACTAGAAACTAGTCCAAATTCCATTATTTCATCAAGTTCTACCAATAACCCTGATTTTCAATTGTCTTTTAACAATATTGTCTTTTAACAGTCCATTAGTCCCGCTTTCCAAGTAAAAAAGTGGCTACAGTTGAGATGGGCATAAAGTACTATATGTAACTCGAGAGAAAAATCGATTTTTCCCTCGGGTGATACTGCAAGGAGTAAACTCACCCGCGGGGAAAATATTCGACTTTATGCCCTTGTTAAATAATGTACTATTTCATTCATCCATTTTTGTTAAAAGCACGACCTACACTCAGAGAAATAAGTTCTTACATCCAGCGGAATTCTTCTTATATAAATATGCGCTATGATAAAAATCTGCTTAATGCAAAACGATTCCGGTTTACTTGAAAATATTTCATTTGATTAAAAACTACTACTCTCAAAGCCAAAAATGTCACTTTTTCAACTCAAAAGGATTCTTTTTGAAATAAATGAAATGTTTTCAATCATAGAGGAATCATTTAGAATCTAGTGGATTTTCATTTTAACGCATATTTAAAAAGAATTCTGCTTGAAGTAAAAACTTATTTTTCTGAGTGTATATCATATTAATAATAACGTTACATTATTAAATGTAATTACAAATTAATTTACTAAATATTTCTAACAATAAATTCAATATACATAAAATAAATTAAAAATATTAATTATGTCTCTCAAATGATATTGAAAAGATAGAATACGTTATGTATAATGAAGAAAATGTGATTAAATTAATCACGAGTAACGTAAGTTCAGCTCCTGACAGAAGAAAGGGGCAGATTCCTCATTAATTAAAAAAAATTCTTTAATCACCCGATATTTACGTAATTAACTGCGTACATAATATCGCAAGCCCTTGAGTCATAATTTGAGCGACAATCAGACTGAATCAATAAATTGTATGAAATTGTCGCTAACACTATTTAAAATTGTAAAGATATTTCTTTCAATTTTCTTATTAACTATCTTTTTTGAATGTTATTTTTTCAAACCAAAGAAACATATAAAAATATGAGGCACCAATTCTCGAAACGAACATGAAATGAAAATTTGTTTTCCCAATATCACTCATGACGCGATTGATTCTAAAATTTTCTTTTAATAGCTTCTTGATGATCTGTCACTGGGCTTTATTAGCCATTCATCGATGCCGCTACAGCCCACTTAATTACAGCTAAACTCAGTCGATTCCTCATCCTCCATCGACCACGTAATACAAAGCCTCCGCGCAGCTATTTAAGAAACAACAAAAATCCCCGAAATAAGAAAAGAACAAAAAGAATCCGTATTTATAGAACAAATCGTAAACCGAAAGCAATGCGCGCGCGCGTCGTTCCTCGTCATCGCTGGACGCGCAAACAGCTATACAAAAGTCACAACAAAATAATACGCTCTTGAAGATATCCGCTCGCGCGTCGCTGCGGCCCAGACCACGAACAATGGCTCTATAACCGCGCCGCGAAGCGATGGAAGAAGCTTGCGCAACGCGCGCGCGCGCGCCCGGCCCATAAAATCGCGATTTAAGCGGCAATATTTTAACGGCGACGCGCGACGGACGTCCATGTACACGTTTCCTGCCAAAAAGCACATATACTTATACACGCGGACGCCTCGGAATTATCCATAAAGTCGTTCGCTTCCGAGCGCGCGCGAAAAATCGCGCAGCTGCGAGCGGAAACGAGGAAAAGGGAGTAAGTAGCGCGCCGGAGATTATAATGAACTCGCGCAGTGTGAGTCACGAGATTTTGTTGTTGGATGCAGTCATGGGCAAAATTTATCTTTATTACAATATATACATGAATCAGATACTGCAGTGTCGAAGATACTAGATCCAAGTACGCGGAAAAAGATCCTTTTGTCATCGGAGGATTCCTCTCAAAATAGATAGGTACCTGGAGGAATGCCGTTTGTGGAGAACAGAATCCTTTTGTAGGAGGAGTCATTTGGTTAAAGAAAGAGAAATTAATTTTCCTTCAAAATTATTTCTTTTTTCACCAGAGGATTTTGTTCTTCAAAAATGGAATTCTTCTATACTTATATCATATATTCTTTTAGGTAACTAAATATCCTCTTAGGACAAAGAGATCGTTTGCTTATTCCATATCTGTTTTTTAAAAAATGTATAAGTATCGACGAATGCTTTAGGTTTTAGACAAAAGTTATTGACACCAAATGATGAACTTCACAGTTTATCAAAACAAGATACGGTATCTAAAAAAAGTATGTAAATACTTTAATAATTAATAATAAGATCGAGTAGTAAAAATAATACTGCATCTAAAAAATAAAGTAATTTATAAAATCAAGACATACTTAAGTACTTAATTGCTTCTGTAACTATACTCAATTTAAATCTTTAAGCAAAAGATACTAATGTATCTTGGAGTGGGTTTCGATTACCAAACATCCTTTTTTTGAAGTTCCTAAGTTCATAATACCTACATATAAAGTTTTAATTACGAAAGCCTAAAATTCAAAGAATTTATAATTATTATGAACGCCATAAATAATAGTTATTAAGCATTAATAAGTATGTCCAAAAACAAACAAAAAATCTAATTTTCTTTTCTTTTCCAAATTCGGTTTGTAACAGAATTTTAATTTTGATCATATTTATTCTGAATTTGATACTCTGACTGGAGATTCCGGAAAACAGTGTAATTCTGAATTTTGTATCTTTTCGTATCTAGATGCATGTATCTTATGTATTGTCCATTAATGGTTGTACGTATGTGCACTGACTTGGCGATTGATATGAAGCCGCAGGAGGCGGTCGCGTGCAGAGGTGTCCAGCCTTCGTTGTCGCCCCGGTTGATGTCCGCACCCTGCTCCACCAGGAACTCTACCATGTCCAGGTCGTCGTCGATGCAAGCCTGCAAGTAGCAAACGCGTTTTCTTTTTATGGGAATTTCAATGATCGTTGATATTACAGTAATTAGGTTGAAAAGAATAGTGGTCATTTGATAAAAAGAATGCGCAAGAACTAAAATTTTCGTCCCCAAAAAGCGTAAATTTTCCTGATTTATTTGTATTTCTTTATATTTATTATCTTATTTTTTAAGTAAATATAGAACTTCACACTGTAAAGACGAGACAAAGCGTTAAGAAATATTTCTTCAAAATTTTCGATAACGTTTTAAAATTCTAATCGGCTTAAACCGAACTTTATAATCGATTAAGTCTATTCGATATTTAATTATTATTTGTCTAGACCTGCCGTCTCATTCAACTGATGTTATATTATAGAGGTTTCTCTAATATTCTTGGATTAGTATTTAGATAAAAGGAAAATATTGACATTTTAAATTCACGTATACATATTCTATTCTATTACTAACTGAATTTCAAGTTTTACAGACTAGAAATTAATACAAAATATAGTATGTATAGTATAAGCAATCATTCAAAATATAATAATCACTTCAAATTAGAGTGACAACATTGGTTCACTGGTTAAAGTGTAATTCCAATCCGAAGCACACGTATGTGTGCACTTAAAACGTTGTGCAATATGTAGTTTGAATTCTGTTTTCCATTGTTCATAACAGATGCCTGTTATATTCAAAATATATTGTTGGCAAAATGTGTACTTTGAGGTAAAAAGAATGTGCCTAATACAATTTTCTTAAATTTTCACAAAGAATTAATACAAGGACACTAGACATTTAACTTTCATATGCGTCAGATATATATATACGTATCTATTTGAGTAGTATATGCGTTACAGAAACATGTGTTTTTGCTTAACAATGTGTAGTATAGTTATCGGTATGTGTAAATGCGTATGGCTAATAGATAATTAAACCATGACATTTTCAAATTCCTCTAAGCTATGTTTCAACATACATATAGCAGCTGCCTAAGCCTTTGCAAACCTGTGTATTTAAGCGTTTTTGTTTGACTGCGATTTGACACTCATGATAACTGTGAAATCAATTATTGTACTTTTCTTACTAACCATAAGGAAGTGATAATGATATATTATATTAGAAAAGGACGTATTTTATTCATTAAATTATGTAGGTATTTTTCTAACAATATTAAATGAAATAGAAAATACATATAAGGAATAAAGTTGGAATACAAAAATGCATGAATGTAAACAATTCAACAATCGTAAATAAGTAGAAAAAAGTTGGGAATAGCCAGATTCACATACGACATTTATCTAATCGTCACAACTTGAATCGATTAATAAAACCGTTTTTTTCTGGTGGAAATAGATATCATTTATTAGACAGTACTTATCCATTATTAGCAAAAAAATATATGTTAATGGATACTTACGGACTATTAATGAGATCGATGTCTATCTACCAGGGACGTTTTATCAAAAACCAGAAAACCGCAGATATTAAGAAACCATAAATTTTAGAGATAAAGACTATCAGAGCCTTGAAATATTTATACTTATCAACAAAGTAGTTAACTCTAATGAACAAAAAATATTTCTGAAATTTGCTAAAAATACAAGTTATAGATTTTAAGTTGTAAGTTTTTCTTATTATGTACAAATTTATAATTTTGACATAATGTTTAAAAGTGTATATCACTAAGTTCCTGATCTAGGTATTTTACCAAAACAGGGCACTAGTGAGATCTTACTCTTCGAGAACATTTAGCATTTACTATCCATGTTGAAATCTAGTAAATGATTTTAGTCTCGTTCAATATAATTTTGCCATATTTTAAGCGTTCTAAAACAATTACGCTTTCAATAATTAGGTATCATCATTTATTTTAATAAAATAAAATGTAAGCTAAATTATTGGTACTTTTTTATCTGTTATGCAATAAAACCTTTATAACACTACAAAAAAATATATTGCACTACTATAAAGAGTCAATGCTATAGAATTACAAATTTTTAGATATGACTTTTCAACGTCTATGAATAAAATTAGTATTATAACATTCATTGTGTATTAAGCGATAATAACAATTCGCGTACAATGTTCCCTTCAAGTGAGAGATATTAAAATATATGTGACTTAGTCATCGACAAGAGAAACATTGATAAAAATAGTGCTTAATTAGAAATTATCAGCTGCCCCATAGAAAGCTTATGCGGAGTTTTAATTTACGATTTCAATTCGACTGACCTTTCCAAGATTTCGGAAAATTAAATTTCATACATGATTGATCTAAAACTAAATGCTGTCTTTTGAAGTACTTAAATTACAATAGAAAATAAAATTGAGTAACTGTTAAATAAAACTTTTAATCAAACAAATGAATAACGTAATATCCAAGAAAAAATATACAAACTTAAAGCTTTAAGCACATTCAATTTTATTAACTTTGGAATACCATTGAATTCTTTACAGAATTCATTGAATATCTTAGTTTGTCTTGGAAGTCTAATTTTCACAACAGTTTCAGAATTCCAAAATAACTAACTGTCAAAATACCAAAACTATAATATTTCATACAGCCGATTTAAAAAGTATTCTTTCGTATATAAAATAAAAATGCATGCTTCGCGATTTGATTACGTGCCCTCTAATTTCTGAGTCATATGGATAAGAGAGATTTCTTAAAATAGGTTCGTTTTTGATGGCAAATTATTTTTGCGATGCTATAAATTTTGAATGATTCAACTGATTTAGGTGTACTATTCTAAAATATAATATCCAACTCTATGTGCTGTTATAAAACCATAATAAGTGCTTTGATCATTGTACTTGAAGTTATAAATTAATGAGGAAAATTGATCAAATATAGTTGTGTAAAATCATTTTACCGAGAATGTTATCAATAAAATTATACATATGTTTTATGCGAAATACATCACAGGAAATAATAAGCAGGACAGTTGTTTTTTGTTATATATGCACGTGCATCTTATTTCAAAACTAACTATTTCTATTGGTCAACAATAATTATACATTTTTAAATTTATTTTAAAAATGACATCAAAAAGAAATGTAATCAATAAGATATAATATTCCTTTTTAGATTAAAAAATTCTTATGAAATCTAAAATTAAAATAAAATAGATAATGCAGGATTGTTCAATTGTGATTGGCATTAGCAGTCCCAAGTTTTACTTTCATAACAAAGCTCTCTTCGACTCTCTGAATTTGAGGAAAATGTATATTATGTTTCGTCTGGTACCAAATAACGTTTTCCGAATAAAATTCATGACTCAGATGCATTATTCTCTTCTCGTTAGATAATACAATAGATAACAATTTCTTCCAAGTCAGTCTTATATAGTATGAGGTCATAACTAATTTTTTAAACATAAACTAAACGGAAACTCCCAAACTAATTTATAATGCAGTAAATTGTCACATGAGCCGTTCAATTGAAGAACTCAAAAAATTTTTGTTCAAATTTGGGTTATTAGGACAATAGATATTGCCCCTCTGCGAAGTTTTACAAACTTCCAGAAGTCAACAATTTAAAATTTTTATACATAATGAGTAATGTAAATAAAGTATAGGGGAGACTGGGGTATAACGTAGCACTTGTGATAACTTTGCTTTAGAAGTGGCGTCATTAATTTAATCGTATGTTAGTTTACTTGTAGTGATTATGCGAGTTAATGTACCCCTTCCCATCAACCGTTACCATGCAGAACGAATTTTAAAAATAGAACATAGTTTGAGATCGTGAAAAACAGTAAATTTTGTAAAAATGGCTTTGTATTAAAAAGCGAAAAATCTGGTGTTATTGTTTCTGTTTTCTATGTGTAATAAAAAATAATATAATTTATTTAGGTAGTAATATCTGTAAGTTATAATGATAACAATACTTAAAAAAATTAATAATGTGCTCTATTTACCGCCCTGGTATAATAATAACGTACCGTTCCATTTTTTTCGATGTATTCGGATAATAATTATTAAGTACGTTTATATTACATTATAGCAGCAGTAACGGGGGAAAATGCTCTTTGCATAGCAAAGGACAGGAAATTTTTCTTTTTATTGAATTACATTTTTCTACGTAGTTTAGAGCACATTTCATTTTAGGACTCCGTTATACCCCAGTTTCCACTATAACGATATAAACGATGTTTCTTTAAAACTAAAATAGTTTCTCTTCGTTCCTATAATAACGACGCTTATACTGATTAAGAAACTGTTTTTTCTTAAGAACCTCAAAATAACACAAGCAAGAAGAAAGAAAAAATTACATTTTAAATTTGTTCATATTTATCGAATATATATACAAAAAATTTTATTTTTCTTATAGGATATATATATATACACTGTAGTACTGAATTAAGACAGTTTTCCTTTATTATTTCACAAAAGTCATGTACCATATATCGCTTCTTTACGAAGCCTAACACATTTTAAATTACTACGAGGTCTAACACTTTTCATATAGTTTCCTACAAAGACTAACACTTTTCATAAATTTCTCACGAAGACTAGTACTTTTCGTATAGCATATATGGGTGATTGTCAAAAAAGCCAGGTGCATGATCTCCTATCTATTTAAATGCTTTTTAAAAAAATAAAACAAGGCGAAAAGATTTTAGAATATTATATACATTAATTAGAAAATATGTCTTTTGCCAAAATTACCTTTTTTTGCCATATTTCTTGTAATTTTCGTGACATATCTACTTTACTAATTTATCAACGTTAACAGAATATTTAGACTTTAGGAAACACAGATATATCTTCTATTTCATTATTTCTTAATAATATCACTCACAAAATCTTATTGCATGTTACATATGTAGTACAGATAACAAATTTGTAATTCAAATGACACGAAAATTACAATGTCTGACGGGACAATATAATTTTCGTGTCATTTATGTTACAGATTTGGTATTTTTACTATATATGTATCATACAACAAGATTTTTTGAGTTATATTATAAATTTGTAAATTAGATATGCCACGAAAATTACAAGAAATATGCCAAAAAAAGGCAATTTCGTCAATTACACATGATTTATTTAAATAACTGGATCGTTTAGACTATCGAAACAAAATATATTTTCTAGTTAATATATACTCTAAAATCTTTTTGACTTGTTTTATTTTCTTAAAAAGCATTTAAATAGATAGGACACCATGCATCTGATTTTGTTGACAATCATCCATATAAATTAGTGTTTGGCAGATAAACTGTTGAAGAGTCGGGCCGATTCCTTTTTTATCGGGTTCAGGTGGAGCACTAGACTCTTTTGGTACTCAAAGCATGATCGATTTTCCCGAAAAAATCGAGCTACCCGAATCAATAAAAGTAAAAAGTGATGCGGTGGAAAATGGCGAAACCAGCTAGTATTCGTGGAAGAGTGACGAAATGTACTAGTATTCGTGGTGAAAATCCAAATGTGTGACTCTTCGTGGGAAACACGAAAGTCGTGCTTGTCTAGTAGCACTGAAAGGATTAATAGACTGCAAAAAGTCTTATCGATATCTTATAATTTAGTTCATTGAAAAAAAAATCTTCAAAATATCTACATCATTTTACAGTCGTTATAATAGAATACCCGCTAATCAACTAACAATATAAACCTGGTACCTTAGTTCAATTCACATTTTTCCGAAACAGCCTTATTGAATGACCTAAGTCGTTCTTTGAACGAACTACTCGTACAGCAGTTAATCCGCCTGAAAAATCTTAGCGCGCAGCCGAGCGCGCAGCCCCATAACGAAAGCTTCTCGTCTCTCTCTCTCTCTCTCTCTCTCCATCTCACTCATCGACAAGCTTGCGCGCGCCCGCACGATAAAAATAGTGCTCAATTATAAATTATCAGTTATCTCAGCGTATATAATACGCACGACGCCTCTATGATCTCGCTCGCGCGCGTTACGCACGACAGGATATACGCTTGTCCAGCCAAAAAAAATAAACCGCCCGTTACAACAACGTCGAAATATACAGAGTATGAGAGAGAGAGAGAGAGTGGGGAAAAAGAGAGAGAGGGCCAAAGCGGAACGCGTACAACTACACACAGTGGTCTGTGACTTGTAATAGAGAGCTATAAATAGCGAGCCGATGCCTGATGTATTTTCAACGTCTATTTTCGCGAATTCACAAACGGCCGAGCGCGCGTATAGTATATAGTAACGGCTACCTAGCTGCACGCGCTCCAGCACTCTCTCTCTCTCTTGCCCTTTCTTGGTTTTTCTCTATAAAAGCTGTCCGTCCGTCGATGTATGATTGATTTGAAAATCTCGACGAGTTGAGTGGACGCGCGCCGAAGAGCATGAATCAGAGCAATATAATATACGTTGCATCGGGATTGGCTGTTATCAGCTGTTTGACGTAGTTCGGAGATATTGTACGTTTTTGATATTGAACAGCGAGATTGGATTCGCCTTAGTGAGATTTTAGTTTCTGTTTTGTAAGTGCATGGAAGATACATAGATAGATATAACAATTGTTGTTTTCAGGACAAAAGAATAATATATACAGATACATGATAATGTTAACAGTCAAGTGCATGTAAAGACATAAAAAATGCGGAGAGTGAGACGGGCATAAAGATTTTAAAGAGATTGTAGTTCTTGAACACACTTAAAATAAAAATAAATGTGACACTTGCTTTATGAAATTTTGCAGCTACATGAGTATGTACATAACACCTGCCTTGAACAAAAAAAAATCAAGACGATCGTTAAAAAATAAAGCAATAGCTTAGTCCTTCACATGAAATTCATTTCACCTTTTAGCATTATATATCTCATTTTATTGGTCTTAATCCTTTAGAATCATTTTTTACTTACATCTCATTTTATCCTTCTTCATTAAAATAGAGCTAGATAATATTTTATGATTAAATAAAGCTATTAATATTACGCATGTCGTCTTATCCAGGCATTTTTTTAACGTTTATAAGCGAGTCTAGGAAAAGATATGGTTAAGAGTTTTATTGCAATACCATACTGATTTTGTCCTAGTATTAAAAATAATATTGTTAAATGTTATAATTTCTTGTTGGTTTATGGTTTCTTTCAAACACAAAATCTTGTATTTGAAAACTGAGATTCGTATAATCATTTCATTTTTATATCGTATTTGCTCTTTGCAGATAACAATTATTCAAAAATACAAGTAAATCAAAAAACAATATTTACTTACTTAAAATCTTTAAGTTTAATTAAAAAAATAGTTTTTTTAAAACGCGCCGAAATAAATTTTCTTTGTCTGGTTTAAAAAAATTATTGTTTTAAATACTGTTTTTCTTTAATCAATATTTTTAATTATTGTTGATCGTTTAAATTTCTGAACCAATTAGAAGACACATTAGATAGATAAAAAATTAAGTTGTTATTTACGGAAACAACGACTGAAAGGAATTTACGTGTATCATAACTTTAATTTTAGAACTCATTCAATTGTAGCTACTCAGAAATACGTTTTGTATAAAATTCTATAGGTGCTAAAAAATTTTAATAGTTGTACGCAAAAAATAAATAAAATACTTTTAATTTCTCAGTACGCCCCGTATGGAAAAACTCTCAAGTTGAGTGTTATTTCGAACCCTCGACTGAATTTTTATAGTGTACAGTGCGGGGCGTTCTATCAAATGGGGATGAAGTATGTATTGAGTTTAAAAATCACATGACATATGTCTAAATGTAATCGACAGACTCATTCTTCTGACGCTCAGATTTATACGACATGAGTGCTACAGTTTTTATCTGTTACGCTCATTCCCGAGTAAATAATCACAATTAAATGTGAATGAAATTAAATTCTCCACGTGCGGAAAATAACTTCAAAATGAATGAATGAATGTTCGTCCCAAAAGATTAATTTTATTTTATTTCCAGATTTCTGATTCATCAAAATCACACGACACTTTAGTATCTTACTATTTTTAAATGTTCATAAACCTACAACCGTAGAAAGTGAAGAATTCTAGTTAGTTTCGTAATTTTTTCTTAATGGAATTTCCCCGAAAATTACGACAGATTTTCCGCGGCTTTTCAATCCCGAGTCTTAATGTTATGTGGTCGGCGATGTACTTGAATATCAAAAATAGACTTTCAAGAAAATTCAGAAAAACAAACAGGGATCGCTGTTTAAGTTTAGAAGTAAACTACTTATAAAATTTCCAAAATATTCTCTTGAAATAGCGGATATTGAACTTTTAGGTAATTAACATTTGTGTTAATTGCTAATACACATGTGTTCCACGAATTCGGCGAAATGATTCTTATAATTTTTATATCGATCATTCAAATTAAAAGTAAAAACAGATAAACATACTAAAATATTAACGTTATCAAAATTAATACTTTTTTCGTATTGATAAACAATCTTATTAATTCATTATACTATAAAATATATGTTTAAAAAATCAAATAGATTATGTTTTAATTAATAATCAATTAACAAATATTTTATCTAAATTCAGGACTACCACAAAATTAATCATTAAAGATAGATCTTGGATGAAAGTCCAAAATATGTGGACACTTTAGAAGGCCTCAAATGCTGTTTTTTTTGCTTCAATATAAATATTACTTTAGAAATTTTTTAATAAGTTACTAACTTGATTGTGTGAAAATTGTAATTCAAACTAAAATACGAAACATTTTGTACAACTTTCTATGCAACTAACCTTTTTTCTGATTCATTACATCCTTTATATTTTTGCATTTATTATGTAGTAAATTTATAAAGCTTTTAGCGGCCTAATATTTCATTTCAGTGGTGCCTCGTTATATCGCCGGCAATTAAAAAATGCATTTTTAACCGACTCCGAAAATGGAGGAGGTTCTCAATTCGACATGGCTTTTTTTTTTAATTTTTTAATAAATAATACAAATTAAGAATAAGAATGGAACAAGAACAAGTAGGTTATTATTCATCTAAAAATTACATGAAAACTAATATTTTTCATTGATTATTATAGTGATTTATTTAAATATCGACCGGCTATATAACGAGGCTCTACTGTAATTAATTAATCACTTTAGTTATTTATTTACATTCCTCGTAACCCTTATATATATATATATATATATATATATATATATATATATATATATATATATATATATATATATATATATATATATATATAGGCCTAACCTTTTAACAGCTTCTACTTTTCAAAAGTGTACAAAAACTTAAAAAAAATACAATGGTATCGACGTTCCCTACGAAGAATAACGTGAACCAGGTTTCTTCAAAAAGACTATTTTTTTAGGAGCCCCCTTTAAAAACTAGTACTTTCTACATTCTCTGATAAAGACTAAAAGGTAACTTGAGTGCACTAGTAAAAGAGAGAATATTTCAGAGAATCTAGAAAGTACTAGTTTTTGAAGGAGGCTCCTGGAAAAAGTAGTATTTTTCGATAAACCTGGCCCACGTTATTCTTCGTAGGGAACGTCGATATATTTTAGCCTATGGTAAATCATTGCATTGCGATTTCTTTTTTCGTAAAATTTTTCGTACTATAATAGTTAAGAATAATACCTACAATATATACAAATTGCAATCAATTTCACTTTATTTCACCTTATGCAGGAGCAACCTTAATAAGCACTAAAAATTCATTTTAAAAATAATTTGACCGAACTAAATACCTAAAATTTATTTAGAACGCCTGTCGACTTAACAGCTACTTATACTTCCATCAGACTAATCTCTTCATACATGTACTAGCTACACCTCGTTCCAGCTAGCCGTGAAAACGAATTTTTTCAACCTACATATCCCATGCCACTCCATAACCACCACCACCTCCGCCTTATACCTATACTCTGTGTACCTATCATCCGTAGAGCAGGGCCCGCTTTGATCTTTCCCCAAAACCAACAAACCGCAGCAACCGGCGACCCATGCGCGTCATGATATACCCTATAACCACCGCATTCAACACACACACATACGCATGCACACGGGCCGCGAAAATTCCGCGCTCGGCTCGCTTTCCAAGATCCATTTAAAAGCTTATTTATCTCGCGGTGAAAATCTCGCACGTACGTTATACACACACACACATACACGCGCGAAACCTCGAGAAGAGAAGCCAAGATAGAATCGCGCGGCGAATGAATGACGGAGCAAGACAACGCGATATTTAGCGCGGGCTCTTTTATATAATAACGTCCGTCCTGCTGCTGCTGCTGCTGCTTTTCCCGCTGTTTGAGAAAATCGACTTGCGGACGTTGAGGACCCGAGACGAGAGAGATACGCGCGCCTGCCAATTGGCAGCGAGAGCGCGTGCACCGCAGGCCGAAGCCGAAGACGACGATGCGCCTTGACCGACGCACGCACACGCCTTCTCAACCGCGTCCGAATGTCGGAAATGAAAAACACGCATCCGCAGGGGGCGACTCGGAGGGTGCTCTTGTCACTGGTGGAATCCTAGAGGAATGCCATCGGTATGGCCCCTGGTGGAATGACTTTTGCGTATGCGCGGGGAAATTCTAAAGGGTGAATTTGACGAATGGCTCGCCGAGGTTTTGGAATTTTTTGCCGGTGAGTATACAGGGGGATTTGGTTGCGAACTGTTCTTGTAAAGATTTGGAAATTATTATCAATTTAAATAAATACCTATTTACTTAAAAAATGCAACACATATTTGTTTGAAAATAATCTGTATACGCTGTGGAAGATTATTTTAGTCAGATAGACGTGCTTCAAATAAATATGCTTTTAGGAATGTTGGAGTAAATATTTATTTTCATTCAAAGAGATTTTTAGAGTTCTAAAATGATAAATTACTCTAGTAAAAATTATCCTTTTACTGTATATTAAGATAATTTATATGGCAACAAAAATTGTAAATCAAAATTTATTATTACTGTTTGTACATTCAATACATGCTTAATTTTGTATAAAAATTAAAAATTGTTTGGTAAAATTAAAATTTTTATGGTAAAATTAAATTTAATATTTTTTTAGCAGTTTGTACTGTTAGTATGGAAATGTTAACAAATAATCAAATAATCAATTTCCGTCATAGTAATAATAAAATGAGGGAAATTGATTACAATCATTAACTACAATCATTTTGTTAAGAGCAGTTTTTCGTGTATTCTGTAGAAAATTGATTTTGTAATGATTCTAAAATAAATAAATAAATAAATAAATACATAAAATGGAATTTTATTATTAATTATGTAAAAACATTTTTGTAACACAAGGGGATAAATTTTCTAGGCACAACGTATTTTTTTTTGTTCCTCATTTTATCAAATAAAGAATTACATTTGATTCATCAATAGGAGATGATCATTATCATCAAATTGTATAAGCTTACAATGAGGTGAATCATGAATATGTTCATCGTTGATGATTGTTGATGAGCACATACAACGAAACTCACAATAAAGCCAACACTTAAGTCACTGTTTGATAAATAATCGTCGTTATTGTTTGAGTAATGAGCACTCAGAAAGTAAATAAAGTCGTTCCTGAGAGTTTCTGCATTCGTCCAATTTATTTTTGTCAAAGCTACTGTAGTAAGAATGGACGAATTGCAGTGATAAACTTGAATTCATTCTACAACTAAAACATATGCACGCTCCTGTAGAATTCATGTCCTTGGTTCAATTTCTACTGAAGATAGAATGAAGTTGATTTGGGTTGAATGTGTTTATGCAAGCAATGAAATATCTCTCACAGTTACACTGATTTTAGGAGAAGATAAGAGAATCTTTAGATTCTGAATTTGAACAAAGTGTTTTCTAGTAGATAAAGATAGAATGTGTGTAACTATATACCATGTTTAAAATTCTACTGATTTAATTTATAAACTAAGTTAAATTTTTAAACTTCTAGACTTTTTGAATTACTACATAATACATACACTGATTAGTTATACAAACAATAATATTATTACAATTTCATAATAATTTTTTGATTTAGATGTGTTTTGTAGTTCCAACATATTCTAAAATAAAATTTATCTTTTGTTATATTTAAACAATTTGTAAACAATGCTTAAAAGAAATACAATAATAATATATGTATTAGAACTACATACATTAATTTAAATTCATATAAAGTAAAATAAAATGATCCCTACCAAGTTCTATTTTAAGAAACTTTTATTTCTGACATTCCAAATCATTAATTGAACATTCTCTTGAGTTTTAAAATTAAGCCAATCAAAATATTATTGTTTATCTTACCTGGTGCAATGCAGTGAGACCATCAACATTTCCAGTATTAATATCTGCTCCCTTTTGTAACAGCCTGATCACTTCATCCTTGTCTCCTGCTGCACAGGCAGCCAGAAAAACACAGTCAGCGGAAAACATAATCTTCCTGGTCACCTGTCTGGGATGTGGGGGTTCCCTGTTAGTCTCCGACTGCTCCCATCTTTTGAGCTGCTCGGCTCTTTTGAATAGAGCCGAGCTGGATCTGTTCTCCAACGACATTGCACTTTATATATCTTTGAGTACTGATCGATGAACAAACTTTTCAGGCAAAATGCAGCCTTCACGTTGATTACTTGGTAACCACCTTGAACGATCTCCTCTCTGGCTTCTCCACCTCCTAAGCCTAAAGATTTATTTCATTTATTAAATGAACAAATTTTAAATTCATTTAAATATACCTTTTTTTGGGATATATTACATAATATTGGGTGTACCTCTTGTTGTGTTAAAAAAAAAGAACATTTAGATGAATTCAATTTAACCCCATGAGTCAAAAAAATTACTGCATTTCTTTGCATACAAATACTCTCTTAAATGATTTACTTCTGTTAAATATTATTACTTTGACATCTTACTTTTTCATTAATGTTCTTATTAAATGCAAAATAGCTTCTAAATTGTTTAATTTTATCATTAGCAAATATTTAACTATGTGCCAAATTATCTCGTATAATATGAATGATCTGAAAGATGGAAACTATGTCCAATGAAACCTTAATTTTACTTGATATTTCACTTACAACATTTCTTACAGAATAATTTAGTAATGAAGTAAGCAGTTATCTATGATTTAACAGGTTCATTACTAACAATTTAATAAAGTTTCTCTTATGTGCTGAAAGCAAAGTAAAACAATTTTCAAAATAATAGAATAAAACTGCTTTAGCAATATTATAATTTAACTTATCATTTATATGTTCTTTGGGTCATATAGAACAAGAAAATTATCAGTTCAATCTTTCTCTCTCTCTCTCTTTCATCCTACATAAGTAATAAAATAAAATGTTGAAAACAGTGAGTAGAAAAAATTATGAAGATAGAAAGCTTATTGATACATCTTTTGAATAATAATTTATATCTTATTGATAAAGTGCATATCAACTAATGAACTTCAAATATACAAATAATCATTTTTTAAACCAAGATTTTAGTATACTTATTTAAGCTTAAAATTAGATCACTCCAAAAAAATCTGAAAGAACTGTAACAATTTATTTTTAACCGAAATATAAATGACTAAAGTATGTTGATATGTGATCTTTTCTTTTTCTTATATTGCTTCAATTCTTTGCATAGTAGTAAAGAAACTGCTAAAGTTAATGAATTAAGAGTGGCTTCATAATTTATTTCTAAATTAGGCTATAAACTCTCATGTCAAACAATTAACACTATCAGCAAACTTTAGCATACTTGACGATTTTTGTAATCACAATATTATTAAGCAAATTTAGTACAATCCACACTGGATGAAAGCCTCCACTGCTTTACTGCAAAGGAGTATGTTAAGAATCAGCCAATTTTGGCTCCCAGCCAATTCGTAAAAATCATAGGTTTTTTATAGTTTTTAAGGTACTGAATTTCATAACTATTGTCTGAAATCCAAAGTAAAGTAGATTTTGAAAAGACTCAAAATTAATAGTAATGTATAAAAAACAGTATTGACAAAAATCTGAGAAGTCGCTGATGAACTTTGACACGAAAGTATAAAATAATGATAAAATAAATGTAATTAAAAAACAAAAAAACATTTCAGAAATTTTCAGAATCATTGTATCTCTAACACACTTGTTTGAAACAATAAATACTAACAGTAAACGAGGATACACTATATGTCTGTTACCCCTGCCATATACAAAAATGATCTGTGCATTACAACCAGAATGCCACCCGAGAGCAACATTTGACATGAACTGTTTCACCAGCAGTATGGAAATACGAAGCATCTACTCTACCGTAAGGTACTCTATGCACTGTACACCAAACTGAAACACATTCACACGCGTAAACGCAAACTTCCCAAGACTCCATCCTCGTGCGAAGACACAAAGAGTATCACTAAAACCGAACTCTACCAAAGAAAGTAACCCAGTGCCCGTACACGAATGCAACCCACTGATACACAGCGCAGCATCAGCTACGTAATAAATAAACCCTCATGATTAGTCCATGCTGGGTCCCCTCGTAGCAGACTCTCCGCTCGGAGCTGAGGCACAACAGTAGGTACACCCAGGAGATGGCAGCTTAACGAACCTTAAGAGGGAGGAGGCAGCTCGACCTGGCGGCCCTCTCCTCGGCTCCTCTCCTGCTCTTCTTCAGCTGCTTTTGCTCCTCCTTCCGCTGCTGCTGCTGCTTCTTTAGCTGAGCCTCTTTGCCGCCGCCTGCCCCCATATATACCGATTTCTAAAATCTATCTCTCCTCGTGATCCTCCGTCTCTCTCTCTCTCTCTCTCTCTCTCCCTCTCTCTCTCGCTTGCTCCGGATGATGCTCCGTGCTCTCGAGGCTCACGCGCGCGCGCGGTCGCGCGTCGTGCTCCTCCACGGGGAAGAGAGACGAGCCCGCAGCAGCAGCAGTAGCGATATTGTAATATATATCGTTGCAGAGTGCTGGCTGGCTGGCTGGCACTAGAGCTTCGCTGATCGGAATTATATATTATACAGTGGTGTGTGAGTGTGTGTACAGAGGGGAGCGGTCGTTCGTCTCCTCCGTCGTCGTCGTCGTCGTCGCGATTCTTTCTCTCTCTCTCTCTCTCTCTCTGTCTCTCTTGCTCGCTCTCTGGGCGACTGCTATAGCTTACAGCTACTGTACTCTATATAGCTGTCTGACTTTGGCTGGTCCGAGCTGCTGCTGTGCCACCGATCGTGTATGCGTGGTGCAGCGGAGTCTCCGTCTCCGGAGCTACTCGGAGTCGGACTACACACACTGACTCTGAGCTAGCTACACAGCTCTCCCACTCTCTCTCTCCGTCTCTCTCCGTCTCTCTCCTCTTGCCCGACGTAGACGACGATCTGCTCTACACGGCGGCTGTTGTACTGTACTCTACTCTTAATACGCGACACGGCTAGATTCGCGCGTGCTCCTTGGCTATTCTTGGCCCCCGCGATGCTCCCCCTCTCTCTCTCTCTC
Source organism: Gastracanthus pulcherrimus (assembly GCA_949152435.1). Classification (NCBI taxonomy): domain Eukaryota; kingdom Metazoa; phylum Arthropoda; class Insecta; order Hymenoptera; family Pteromalidae; genus Gastracanthus; species Gastracanthus pulcherrimus. The sequence goes on from OX424575.1 coordinate 33,837,309, forward strand.
ACTCTCTCTCTTTCTACACTGCTGCGGCTGTATTCCTATATATATATATATGCGTGTGCGAGAGAGAGAGAGAGAGAGAGAGAAAGAGAGCGAGAGGTTAATACACCGATACTGGCGCACATTTAGACACGCACACACACATGCATGCACACGGCGGTTATACTATCGTTAATTTTGCTCTCTTTCTCGTAGCTGCTGCTGCTGCTGCTGGCGGACGTGTATTATACGTGTGTTTTTTCTCAGCGAGAGAGGCCTGGAGGTAGGGAGTGAAAAAAAAGCGGAGCTTTGTTATTAAGCATAAATACTGCAGCGGAGTACACACGATTATTGTGGATAATTGTTCGTGTATACTTGGTTCTCTTTTTCACGTATTCTTGGTGGTTCGAGCGCGACGATACGCGTATATACGCACATCTACACACGTATACACTCTGGTGTCTGCATCTCTCTTCTTTAGGTCGTGTGTGTCTCGCTCTCGTTCGTTTCCCCGTTTTTACACCTCTCCGCTGCTGCTGCTGCCTGTTGAGAATGTGTGCAAGCGTGAGTTTTTTTGGTATGCGTGTGCATGTGTGCGCGAGAGGCAAAGGAAGGCGCCGCGCGCGCGTTTTCGCGATGAGTCCGAGAGCGTGACTGTGTGTATATATAATTACACACTGGTGTGCGCGCGAGGGGTTTTAATTCTATTTATCGGTGTGTGTGCGAGGAGGTGCAGGCGAGTTCGCACTTGGGCGACACGGAGGCAGAGGTTTTCGAGCAGAGTTGCGGAGTTGCCTTGGAGTTGTCGAGCTCTGATTCGTCGTTTGCTATAGCTTTTTATATTAGGGCCGCACGCACATTGAAAAAGCGCGCGCGCTTTAAGGGGATGCATCAGACCTACTTTACCCGCCGATAAAATACATTAAAAAATTTCGTTATTCTCAAAAAATACGCATCAGAATCAAATTTCCTTTTCAGGGTAGCTTTATTTACGTAAAATACATAGCGAAACACTCAAATTATTATCAGAATCGATAATTGGCAATCATGTGATTATGCTAATTTTCGATTCTGATATCAATTCGAGTGTTCCGCTATGTATTTTCCCTAGATAAAGCTATCTTGAAAAGGAAATTTGATTCCGATGCGTATGTTTGGCGTAAAACGAAATTTTCGAAGACCATTTTTTTTACTTTCGTATTGAGACATAGAATGATTTACCTCAAATTTTCAGTATTCCGCTATTTATTTGGTCCAAATAAGGCGATCCCTAAAAGGAAGATCGATTCTGATGCGTAGTTTTTACGAAAAACGAAAATTTTATTTTTGTTGGCTTCGGTCGGTAAAGTAGGTCTAACTCATCTCCTTAAATCAATGACCCTTGCGAAGACTATATATACGTTATTGTTTGCTTTTACCACGATGAGTAACACGGTTTGGATCGATATTCACTGCAAAGATTGGCACGTTTCGCAATGTTCCGCTGATTGAATTTTACGGATTACTCGTTTTATTCAGTTTTATTCACGTATACCCGGCTAGGCTAGTATTATAGCCCGATTTTCTCGCGTAAACCGATCATTTCTTGAGCCTCAAAAGAGTTGGGTACCCGAGCCGAACCCAAGAAAATACCCCACCCGACCCTACCAGAGTTTATCATCACAATCCTATAATTTAGGAGAGAGTCATCCAGTATGAACAATCTTTCCGTATGAACACTTTCTAGTTCTGGGCTACTACAGCTTGATGGCTTCACGCCTCACCAAGTGAGATTGGCGTATGTTGTGATTTTATTATACATAATCTGCAGCCGGTTATTTTAAATTTATGGCTGCCTAAGTTATAGTCAACTCCTCCTATTTTTTTCTTCAGAAGGCCATTTAAAGAATAAATCTTTTCTTGGTAAATCCATGTTCGTGGCTCTAATCAAAAGCTATAGTTAAAACACGCCTACGGGTGTTTATACTGGACGCCACTTTTTAAAATTCTTACGTCACTTGCATTTTCATTGATGAATAATTTTGACAAATATATTTTGACAGTTAATTTTTTTCTTTAAAAAGGGCCCTTCAAATAATAAATATTTTTGTTTTATTACTACATTACGTATATAGTGTACAAAGCAGGTAATTCTAGCATGGGTGTATTTTGTCAAAAACATCCACGCGAGGATCGCTAACTTCGCGTATTCGTTTCGTACTTTATTTTTTTAAACGAGAGTGGGATACTCGATTTCTTCCAGCTAGTCTGGCATATAAGAAACAGAGGATTATCGCATTTAAAGCTAAGCAGTGCGAGAAACAGCAAAGTGTTTCGCATACTGCTTACTTTAAATGAGGTAATCGGGTGTTTCCCGCACGACAAGCAAGCACGAGAAATCGAGTTTTGCGCACCGAGTTTAAAGAAATCAATTTTCTCTGCTCTATATTAATCATATTGGGAGTTTAAAATAAGGTTCACGGACACAAAGATGTCGGCAGACAAGGCACGCTTTGCATTGTTTATATGTGGAATTTTTCAGTTTTAATTAAACATAAAAGTGTAAAAGTGTTCGAGAGCTAACTCAATCGACCAACTCACATACTTTTTAGCGCATAATAACGATATAACAATTATTATTTACTATTTTACAATAAAACTACACTAATATTGTGTTATCATAGATAATCATACACTAAAAGATTGATGTCGAAAACATAACTTTTCTCCATACTACAGAAGAACATAAAAAATTATTATCATGCCATAATTATATATTATTGTACAATTAGACTTTATATTTGTAAATTTTTCCACCTTGCTCAATTATAGAAATTCCGTAACGCGCGTGCCTCAACTGCCTCCATCTTTATGCCCGCGAACCTTATTTTAAACTCCCAATATCGACGACCCTTACAAAGATTTAGCATATATTTGAAACTCCTACAAAGAGTAGCACATTTAGAAATCTCCCACAAAGACTAGCACTTTTCTCGAATGTCCCACGAAGACCAACACTTTTCATAAATTTCCCACGAAGACTAGCACTTTTGGCATAGAATATATAGAAATTAGTGCTTAGGTTTAATTATATATCTAACCTAATGTATGTAAAAAGTATGTGTGTGTGTGAACGAATGTGGGAGAAAGATGAATGTAATGTGAGTATAACTGTCGATTTTGCAACACTGACGAATAACGCGTAAGGGCACGAGAGCCCGCGAAAGGGCAGAATTCGGTAAACCGCGAGTGCAAACGGATGCTGACGAGCGTGCGAGTCTATTCGCAGGATTAGGTACTCGAGCGCACTTGAACGAGTCGAGGCTTGTCCAGGATTGGAGAGCCGAGACGAATTGTAAGATGAGGACGATCATCGTCGGGTCGTGCGGGTCGATAAGGTATTTTGCGAGGAGGATAATCGCGAGCGGGCAAACGTGCCGAATAACTGTCGATCAGGACGTGCCGCTAGTTGAGCGTAATAGTTCGTATGACGACAAACTGTTGCATAAATCGCAGTGTACGAATGTTTATATCTTACTTAATAAATCTCTTTAAGTGAAGACTTTTATACTATTAACTATCGGAGTGTTTTATTGTTTCCTCCGCTCGAATACCTTTCTGACTAAAAGCACTTAAATCTATTACAAATACTAGACTCTTTTGGTTATTCAAAAAATTCTCGTTTTACTCGAGAAAATCAGGCTGTCCGAACAAATAAAAGTAGCCCAAAGAAGTCAGGCAGTGGAAAATCGCCAAATATGATAGTCTTCGTGGTGAAAATCCAAATGTGTTTCTCTACGTGGAAAACGCAACAGGCGTGCTAGTCTTCGTAAGAGCCATCGATATATTATATCCTATATGAATATAGTGCTAGTCTTTGTGGGAAAATGATGAAAAGTGCTAGTCTTCGTTAGAGCAATCGATATATTATATTCTATATGAATATAGTGCTAGTCTTCGTGGGAAAATGATGAAAAGTGTTAATCTTCGTAGGCAAATCATGAAAAGTGTTAGGCTTCTTTTATGTTAGAAGCAGAGCCTGCAGAGCTTTCTAAACTGGGATGCCTCGATCGATATTATCTTTTTAACATTTAGAAATGATTTGAACGTGGGTACATTTTAAGCTAATGCTACTAAGATATATAGGGGACGGTGGGGCACGATGGGTTTGGCGGGTGGATTGGGCATTCAAATGTTCACTAAATAAATGAATATTCTAACATGATAGTATTTTTTATATGTTGTAAATAGCTTTTACTTTTTCCCTCTGCAAATCCTAAATGAAAAAAATTAATACAAATCGTATGAGAATTATTAGAAATTGAGGACTTCAAAACGTTGTTTTTTCCATAATTCTAATCTATTTCTCAAGAACAAATAAATCATATGAGCTTCGAAAGGGAATTACTTTTACAGTTTAAATCGTAAATTTTTAATAGTATTTTTGATTGATGATCTCCGATGCTTAGGAAAAAAGTAATATTACATATAAAAATACTCTAAAATGGGGCACGACTGGCACCACTAGCGGGGCACGATTGGCATACGTCAGTCGTCAATTTATTTCCGCCGAGTTTAACAGCTGATTTTCTTAACCTTACTTTTGCGCCCTTAACATTTCGGAGTCGGAGTCTTAGATGTTGGTGAAAGAGTCAGTGTTAATGAAATGGTCTGGTTTTTAGTTTTGATCCTCAATCCTATAAAATGCAAATTTAATAGTAACGTCCAATATTTTTTTTTAAATAAATTTTTCATTAATTCACCCTGCCAATCGTGCCCCACGGGTGGGGAAAATGGGCAGTTTTAGCGGTATTGTACTTTGCATTATAAAAAACAATGCAATATATATTTTATAATAAAAAATAATGTATCTAAATCTTGAGATATTCTACTTTAAGAAGCACTTTTAATAATTTGTATTGGTACAAAATAGAAAGTACAGGATTATTTTGAAGTTAGGGTGCCCGTACTGCCCCACCATCCCCTATAGCGTATTACGGATATTCATATTATCAAGTTGAAAACAAATTTCATATATTTCTGTTTATACAATATAAAATAAATATAGGTATAAGTTTTCCTTGTTATCATCGTAGAATATAAACAAAAAGAATTTTCTAATTTAAACTTCATCGAAAAATTGAAAAACCTAAAAATATTCATTTTAATAAAAAGAGTTTCGTGTCCGGTCCCTCACCGAACCCATGCAGTACTTATCTTGTAGTTCCGTCAGAATATTAACATGACGGAAAATATTTGTAATATTGCTTGAACTATAACGTCGAAAATACACTTGTTTATTTTTTACATAAGGTAGTGGCACCAGTAGTTGGTTAATAAGAGAAAATTTATATTTAAACTATTACACATTCACAAACAACTTTGTTTATAAATAACCGGCTCTAATTTGTTCAGTTAAATAATTTAAAATATTTTTTAATTATCTCAAATTCTTTTTATATTTTTTTGAAAGAGCTAGTTTTGGAAAAAAACTGATTTGAAGCATCGAGTTTTTTTGCACAAAACCATTTATAACTCAAAGAATTTTTTAAAACTCAAATTCCATTTTAAACTTTTGTCATATGTATACTTTTGAGACTGAAAGGAATAGAAACAGGAAATGAAAAATGAAAATATTTATTGTAGTTAGTAAATAATATTAATTTGTTTAAAATATAATATGGAATACTATCATTACCCAGGCGCAATTCAACACTTATTTTCCTTGAACTTTAATTTTTACAATATAAAATTATTTTTCGGGATATAGGTATAGTTGTCAAGTAGTAAGATCACAAGTATATGCTCGATTTTTTTAAAACTTTAAATTCTTTATTTATTTCCGTCAAACAAACTTTCATGAGAAACAAATTTTACGTTCAGTTTGATAAACATTTAAATGTTAACGGCAATTTTTGTGAAAAATTAATTTTCTGTTAAATATAAAGCACCTTATAGGATTTAAATCTATTAAGGTGATTCAAAAGTCAATTAATAATTAAAATTTCCCGCCTTGATTTTTACCGACCGAGAAGTGAATAATTACTTATAATTATAAAAGTACATATATTTAGACAAAACCTAAACTCCTACTTTCATTAATCAGTATAAGTAATAGACCTATGTATGAAGTTTATGACTTCAAAAATAATGACACCTTATAAATTTATTGCAAAGAAAATTTATCAGCATTTCAAAGTACAGAAAAGTGATTTTCATTAGGAAATATTTCACTTAATATTTGCATTTTAAAACATATTTTTTGCAAAACACTATGTAAATTTTTTCAATAAAAACCTTACCTAACTTTATGAAACTTTTTCCCAAACCTTACTTAACTTTATCGAAATCAACTAGGTGCAAATTCTTTTAATAAAAACTCGTTTTTGACAAACTTTGCTAAATTTTGTCGAAAATTGCCAAAACTGTGCCTAAGTTTTCGGATAATAATATACTCACATTTGCCAAAGAAATCGAAGTTATGCGGTAATTTTTTGAACGGTTAGACAATTAGATTTGGCTAATAAGTTTCAATTTCCACTACGGTAATTTATCCAAAATTGATCAGTTTTTCTTCATCTTGAGAATTTACATTAATCTTCTTTTGTTGATTGTAAAAGCTGAAATTAAAGGGGTCCGAAAGTCAATTAAAAATTCAAATTTCCCGCCTTGATTTTTGCTGATCGAGTAGTGAATAATTATTTATAATTATAAAAATACTATTATATTTAGATAAACCCCGAACTTGCTAGCCCTCCATTGAGCAATTATGGACCTATGTATGAAGTTTCAGAAGTTAAAAATAACGGTACCCTAAATTTTATAAAATTTCATTTCAATAATTTTTCAGGGTGACGTTGTTTTCAACGTCTCAAACTTCATACATAGGTCCAAATTGCTCAATGGAGGGCTAGCAAGTTTGGGTTTTAACTAAATAAACGTAATCTTGTTTTTAAAGTAAATAATGTATGGTTTAGTTAGATAATTCAGGGAAATGACTTTCGAACCCCCTAGTTATTCTCGAGCATACATAGTCACTAAAAATATTTATTGTTCTTAAATATAGAATTTACTCAACGAGCGATTGGTCTGCACGTTATACTTCTGTGGCTTCCCGGCATAACGATATGTCTACTTTTTTGAAAATTGAGTTTGGAGTGATTTTTTTATACTTACTTAGTATGTTTAAAAATAAGTGGCCATATCGACGGCCCTTACGAAGCCTTAGCACATTTCAAACTGTCACGAAGAGTAGCACCATTCGTCCTTATCCCACGAAGACTACCACTTTTCGTATAGAATATGTAAATTTAAGTTGTACTGATAAACTCTCGGTGAATCGGGTTGATTCTTTTTTTATCGGGTTCAGGTCGGGCACTAGACCATCTTGGTACTCAAAAAATTATCCGTTTATCCGACAAAATCAGACTACCCGAATAAATAAAAGTAGCCTGAAAAATGAGGCGGCAGAAAATCGCCAAATGTGCTAGTCTTCGTGGCAAATTTTCAAATTTGCTAGTCTTTGTGGGAAAACCCTTACGAAAGAAACCTGCAGAAATTCCTGCAGGAAATTCTCTGGGGAATCATGCAGTAAACTCTGCAGGATTCCCTACAGTGTTTTCGAACTGTTTTCCTACAGGAATTCCTGCAGGATTTCTTCAAAGAATTTTTCTAATGGGAAATTATTTATGTTCTACATGAATTTCTACGATTTCTACGAAATTTTTTAACAGAAACGTTAAAAAATGTTTTAAAAATAATAAAAAATGACAAATCCTTTCGGATTAACCTACCAATTTATTTATACCATCCGGATGGTACAACCAAAATGGTAGGTTAATCCGAAAGGTTTTGACGTATTTTATTATTTTTTACAATATTTATAGCACACTAACCTCAAAATGCCAACTTTATTGTCGATTTTGAGGTTGTTGTGCTATAAAATATCGTATGAGACTGTTGTGGGAGGTGTTTTTCTACCTTGCTCGATTTTCTCACTCGCTTCGCTCGTGCGAAAACCCTCGAGCAAGGTAGAAAACCATCTCCCACAACAGTGTCATAATATACTATTATAGCGTTTCTGTTGAAACGTTGTAGAAACGTTCCCACAAAGGCCCCAGTAAAGGTCCGATTTCATGCAGCGAATTATTCGCGGCGAGTGCTATGCTAACATATAGGTGCGAGAGAGAAAGTATGATTATACCCTCTCTCTCGCACCTACATGTTAGATAGCATTTGCCGCGAATAATTCGCCGCATGAGAACGGACTATAACACGTTAGATATAGCTTGAGTTAGCCAGTAACATCGCAGAAACGATTCTACAAGGTTTCTTTTGAAACGCAAAAATGGATATTTCAAGGGTTATGCAACGTTTCCGCAATGTTTTTGAAACTTCCAATGCAACGAAAACAAAATGTGAGAAAATGTGAAAAAATGTTGTTCACCATTCGTTTGTAACAGATGTTCCAAAAGTATATGTGTATGTATTTTCACATTTTGTCTAATTTTCTCGCATTTCTTCATTACCACTAGGGTCATTATCGCCAAATAGATTTATTTGACTCCTTGCTTAACAAACTTAAAAATAATTCAAAAACGTAAACTAAACCTCGAAATTGGTAAAACCTATTTTCAGATTAGCCAAACGGTGACTGTTTGAATGTACGCGCGAGCCAGCGCGAATGCCGAGAACGGCAATATATTTACCTACTGAGTTAAAGGCCGGTTCGCAAAATATCCGGAGCATCATCAGCAGCAGCATCATCATCAGTAGCGGTCGCGGGGCGCCACCGTCTCAGCTGGCTTTCCACGAATCACCGCGATTAATGAGTCGGCCAGCGCAGCCAAAACCGACGCCCGACAGAAGTGGAGGCAGCGCGAAATTCAAATAATGTAATTTTTACCCAAAAAAAATATATCCAAAAAAATTTTTTTATACCCTGATAAATTATCTTAAATCACAAGTAAACAAGTTACAATGACAGAAATAATTATTTATATTTCTTTATCTATATTTTTTCAATTTTAAAAATCCATCATTGTAACATGATTTCTTTTAAAAATAGACTTATTGTCACTTAAAAATAGTAAAATAAGATAGTTTAATGATGTACATAAAGTATGCATTCGATATAAAGTGGAAATAATTAGTTATTACCGTTATTAAAGTAATTATAAGAATAATGAGTTGATCACGCTTCAGCGCTACGTCGTTTGCCGACTCGGCAGGTAAAACAGCGTGGATGCTATAGTTTCCGTAAACTCAGGTAAGATCAGACGCCAGATGGTGGCACTCGCGATTTCTTTAAGGCTTTTCATTATGTACTCCGATGTTGATGAATTTTTCAATATCTGATAGAAGCTTTAATTCGCCTAATTGTTTATTTAATATCAAATATTTTTTTTTCGGATAAACAACTAAGCGTCCTTGTAAATTGCATTTATTTCTGTGTACACAGATAATTACAAAAAAATTAATTTTTTGATAAACTAATAAGTGTTTTTGAGTAAATTGAATTTATTTATGTCTAAACTGATAATTCAATAGAATGGGGGTTTCTGCAAAAGTATTTATATGAGTATGCACATAATTAGAAAACAATGTTTATCATTGCCGTGATTTCGGACTACATAGGATAAAGTATGTGCATAGTGCAAAAGTCTTTAAACGCGGGGTTCTGGTTTATATCATATTAAATACATATGCTTTGTAATCTAATATTTATCGATGAGTTGACTACATTTATTTCTGAATACACTGATAATATAGAAGACTACGAGATGCACTGCGGCGATTTTCAGTCTGCAATTAACGTAGATAGCTAAAGTGCAAAAGACTTTAATTGAGGTAAATGTTTATTTTGGATACAATTTTTTTTAAACATCTAAGTGTTTTACAGTAAAATTCATTTTTTTCAGAGTATGCATATGATTGGAAAACCATGTACTTCATTTAGGCGATTTTCGAACTACAACCAATGAAGTATGTACAAAGTGCAAAAGTCTTTAATCACGGGGTAATGGTTTATATAATATAATATAAATATTTTTTATAACTAATATGTGTCCATACTTAGACTTCATTTATTTCTGAATACGCTGATAATATACAAGTCTACGAGATGCCCCGTGCCGATTTTCAGTCTGCAATGAATGTACATAGTTAAAGTGCAAAAGTCTTTTATTCGCGTCATTGTTCACTAATATTAAATAATTGATTTTCGGATAAGTCGCTAAGTGTTTTCGATTGAAATGCATTTATTTCGGGGCGTGCTAATAATTTGAAAACAATGCACTTCATTGCTGCAATTTTGCAACTGCATCGAATGAAGTATGTACAAACTGCAAAAGTCTTTAATCGCGGGGTAGTGGTGCATATAATATTAAATAAATATTTATTTGAAAGTAATAAGTGTCTTTGAGTAAAATGCGAACTTTTCTGACTACGCTGATAAGTACAGGACTGTATGTACTCGTATTACCACTGCGATTCTCAGGCCGCATGGAATGTGCACAACGAAAGCGTAAAAGTCTTTAATTGGCGTAATTGTTTATTGCGAATTATATTTTTTTTTATTAATAACTCAGTGTAGTAGAGTAAAATGGATCTATAAATGCATTTATTTCGGGGCGTGCTAATAATTTAAAAACAATGCACTTCATTGCTGCAATTTTGCGACTGCTACGAATGAAGTATGCTCAAACTGCAAAAGTCTTTAATCGCGGGGTAGTGGTGCTTATAATATTAAATAGTTATTTATTTGAAAGTAATAAATGTCTTTAAGTAAATGGCGATTTTTTCTGACTAAGCTGATAAGTACAGGACTGTATGTATTATGACAGCGATTCTCAGGCCGCATGGAATGTGCACAACGAAAGTGCAAAAGTCTTTAATTGGCGTAATTGTATATTTTGGATTATATTTTTCTTTTTTATAAATAACTCAATGTAGTTGAGTAAAATAGATCTCTTCTGAGTATGCATATGATTAGAAAACAGTATACTTCATTGATGCGATTTTCAGACTATATCGAATGAAGTATGTACAAACTGCAAAAGTCTTTAATCGCGGGGTAGTGGTGCATATAATATTAAATAAATATTTATTTGAAAGTAATAAGTGTCTTTGAGTAAAATGCGAAATTTTCTAACTACGCTCATAAGTACAGGACTGTATGTATTATCATAGCGATTCTCAGGTGCGTGGAATGGGAATAACAAAAGTGCAAAAGTCTTTAATTGGCGTAATTGTTTATTACGAAGTAAATTTTTTTTATAAATTACTCACTGGAGTAGAGTAAAATTGATCTATAAATGCATTTATTTCGGGGCGTGCTAATAATTTGAAAAGAATGCACTTCATTGCTGCAATTTTGCGACTGCATCGAATGAAGTATGTACAAACTGCAAAAGTCTTTAATCGCGGGGTAGTGGTGCATATAATATTAAATAAATATTTATTTGAAAGTAATAAGTGTCTTTGAGTAAAATGCGAACTCTTCTGACTACGCTGATAAGTACAGGACTGTATGTATTACCACTGCGATTCCCAGGCCGCATGGAATGTGCACAACTAAAGCGCAAAAGTCTTTAATTGGCGTAATTGTTTATTGCGAATTATATTTTTTTTTATTAATAACTCAGTGTAGTAGAGTAAAATGGATCTATAAATGCATTTATTTCGGGGCGTGCTAATAATTTAAAAACAATGCACTTCATTGCTGCAATTTTGCGACTGCATCGAATGAAGTATGTGCAAACTGCAAAAGTCTTTAATCGCGGGGTAGTGGTGCATAGAATATTAAATAAATATTTATTTGCAAGTAATAAGTGTCTTTGAGTAAAATGCGAACTTTTCTGACTACGCTGATAAGTACAGGACTGTATGTATTATGACAGCGATTCTCAGGCCGCGTGGAATGGGAATAACGAAAGTGCAAAAGACTTTAATTAGCGTAATTGTTTATTACGAAGTAAATTTTTTTTATAAATAACTCACTGGAGTAGAGTAAAATTGATCTATAAATGCATTTATTATGGGGCGTGCTAATAATTTGAAAACAATGCACTTCATTGCTGCAATTTTGCGACTGCATCGAATGAAGTATGTACAAACTGCAAAAGTCTTTAATCGCGGGGTAGTGGTGCATATAATATTAAATAAATATTTATTTGAAAGTAATTAGTGTCTTTGAGTAAAATGCGAACTTTTCTGACTACGCTGATAAGTACAGGACTGTATGTATTACCACTGCGATTCCCAGGCTGCATGGAATGTGCACAACGAAAGCGCAAAAGTCTTTAATTGGCGTAATTGTTTATTGCGAATTATATTTTTTTTTATTAATAACTCAGTGTAGTAGAGTAAAATCGATCTATAAATGCATTTATTTCGGGGCGTGCTAATAATTTAAAAACAATGCACTTCATTGATGCAATTTTGCGACTGCATCGAATGAAGTATGTGCAAACTGCAAAAGTCTTTAATCGCGGGGCAGTGATGCATATAATATTAAATAAATATTTATTTGCAAGTAATAAGTGTCTTTGAGTAAAATGCGAACTTTTCTGACTACGCTGATAAGTACAGGACTGTATGTATTATCACAGCGATTCTCAGGCCGCGTGGAATGGGAATAACGAAAGTGCAAAAGTCTTTAATTGGGGTAATTGTTTATTGTGAATTAAATTTTTTTTATATATAACTCAGTGTAGTAGAGTAAAATGGATCTTTTCTGAGTACGCGTATGATTAGTAAACCATATACTTCATCTATGCAATTTTCGGATTTCATCCAATGAAGTATGTGCAATGTGCAAAAGTCTTTAATCGCGGGGTAATGGTTTATATAATATAATATAAATATTTTTTTATAACTATTTTGTGTCCATATGTAGACTTCATTTATTTCTGAATACGCTGATAATATAGAAGACTAGTGTGTGCACTACTGCGATTTTTAGTCTGCAATCAATGTAGATAGCTAAAGTGCAAAAGTTTTTCATTCGCGTCTTTGTTCACTAATATTAAATAATTCATTTTCGAATAAATTTCAGTTCAGGGTACGAAATAACACTCATCTTGAGAGATTTTCCCGTACGGGTTTACTTATAGAAAATCTAATTGTTATATGCGTAGTGAAAATTGAAGATGTTTGCGCATCACAATTCCTCGATTTCTTCGGTTCCGTAAATTACACGGAATATGCTGCAATAATTTTTCCAGAGCTAGTGATAAACTTTTTGCCCTTTTTAACAATTATTTGTTAATTAGGGAAAATTAAATTGCTATGCTCAGTTGACTGATGAAAGATCTTTACACTTTCGATACCCCCGCTTTGGCTTCTCCGCATTGACAAATGTGTACGATAACAAGGGCGTAAGAGGTAATGGCACAAGTTAAATATTTAACTTAAAAAGAAAGTTGTTGATCAATACATTAATATAAAAGGCAATCCAATAATTACCTTGTTAAAAATTTTCTTAGTATATGCATGGTATAAATGGAAGATCTTTGCGCTTTCCCGATTACCCAACCTAATTTCGTTAAATTGCCCAGAATAACCTCCCTAAACTTGGCATGGACATTTTCTATTTAGGTTATATAAACTAATTGATAATTTTCCGTAAATTATCCGTAAATTATCCGTGACGTCGATAAATTTGCCACGGATTTATTTTTAAAAATAATCGGGTACCCTGCTAACTTTAGAAAAAGTTAGCAGGGTACCCCCTTAAAACTACCAAGGAAGCATTCCACGTCATTGGGACAGGGCTTAAAATTAGCCGCTTTTTTGTCGTAAAACACCCCTGCACTCAGATTTAGACGAAAATTTTTTTAAGCGCTCATAAGCGCCAGAATACTCTAACTCAACATGAAGTTGGCAGGGTACTCCCGTAAAATTCACTAGACTAGATCGTACACTATTGGGTTAGGGCTCAAAATTTGCAGTAAATTATCCGTAAATAATTTGTACAGGCGAAAAAATTGCCACAGATTTACTTTTAAAAATAACCGGGTACCCTGCTAAGTTAGGGTTAAGTTAGCAGGGTACCCCCTTAAAACTACCAAGGAAGCATTTCACATCATTGAGACAGGGTTTGAAATTTGCCGCTTTTTTGCCGTAAAGCCACCCTGTACTCAGATTTACTTGAAACATTTTCTACCGCGCATAAGCGCCAGAATTTTCCAACTCAAGATGAAGTTGGCAGGGTACCCACGTAAAATACACTAGATTAGATCCTAGGCTATTGGGTTACGGCTCACAATTTGCCGTAAATTATCCGTACAGGCAACGAAATTGCCGTGGATTTATTTTTAATAATAACCGGGTACCCTGCTAACTTAGGGTTAAGTTAGCAGGGTACCCCCCTTAAAACTGTTAAGGAAGTATTCCACGTCATTGGGACAGGATTGGAAATTTGCCGCTTTTTTGCCGTAAAACCACCCTGCACTCAGATTTACTTGAAACACCCTTTACCGTGCATAAGCGCCATAATTTTCCAATTCAAGATGAATTTGGTAGGGTACTCCCGTAAAATCCACTAGACTAGATCCTACACTATTGTGTAGGGGCTAAAAATTTGCCGTAAATAGTCCGTAAATTATCCGTCGAAGCGAAGAATTTGCCGCGGATTTATTTTTAAAACTAACCGGGTCCCTGCTAATTTTGGAAAAAGTTAGCAACTTACCCCTCATAAACTATCAAGGAAGCATTCCACGTCATTGGGACAGGTCTTAAAATTTGCCGCTATTTTGCCGTAAAACAACACTGTTCTCAGATTTACTCGAAACATTTTGTACCGCGCATAAGCGCCAGAATTTTCCACCTTAAAATGAAGTTGGCAGGGCACCCCCATAAAATACACTAAACTGCGTTCTAGACTATTGTGTAGGGGCTCAAAATTTACCGTAAATTATCCGTAAATTATCCGTCGAGGCGAGAAATTTGCCGCGGATTTATTTTTAAAACTAACTGGGTACCTTGCTAACTTTTTCCAAAATTAGCAGAGACCCGGTTATTTTTAAAAATAAATCCGCGGCAATTTTTTATCTCGATGGATAACTTGCGGATTATTTACGGCAAATTTTGAGCCCTTACCTAACAGTATAGGATGGAGTTTTGTGGGTTTTAAGGGGGTACCCTGCCAACTTTATCTTGAGTTAGAAAATTCTGGCACTTATGAGCGGTACAAAATGTTTGGAGTAAATGTGAGAACAGTGTTGTTTTACGGCAAAAAAGCGGCAAAATGTAAGCTCTGTCCCAATGATGTGAAATGCTGCCTTGATAGTTTTAAGGGGGTACCCTGCTAACTTAACCCTAAGTTAGCAGGGTACCCGGTTATTTTTAAAAGTAAATCTGTGGCAATTTTTTCGCCTGTACAAATTATTTACGGATAATTTACGGCAAATTTTGAGCCCTAACCCAATAGTGTACGATCTAGTCTAGTGGATTTTACGGGAGTACCCTGCCAACTTCATGTTGAGTTAGAGTATTCTGGCGCTTATGAGCGCTTAAAAAAATTTTCGTCTAAATCTGAGTGTAAGGTTGTTTTACGGCAAAAAAGCGGCAAATTTTAAGCCCTGTCCCAATGACGTGGAATGCTTCCTTGGTAGTTTTAAGGGGGTACCCTGCTAACTTTTTCCAAAGTTAGCAGGGTACCCGATTATTTTTAAAAATAAATCCGCGGCAAATTTTTCGACTTCACGGATAAATTACGGCAAATTATCTATTAGTTTATATAACCTAAATAGAAAATGTCCATACCAAGTTTAGGGAGGTTCCAGAATATGCTGTGGTAATTTTCACAGAGCCAGTGATGCACGTTTCGCTCTTTTAAGAATTATTAGTTACAGAAAAAATTAAGTTGCTATGCTCAGCTTACCGATGAAACATCTTTGCGGTTTCGTTACCTCCGCTTTGGATTCTCGGCCTTGACAAAAGTGTGCGATAACAAGGGAGTAAGCGGTATTGGCATAATTTGAATATTTTACTTAAAAAAGAATGTTTTTGATAAATACATTAATAGAAATAATCAAGAGAATAATTTCCTTGTTAAAATTTTTCTTAGAATATGCAGAGTAAAAATTGAAGATCTTTGCGCTTTCCCAATTACCCGGCCCGACTTCTGCAAATTAACCAGAATATGCCGTGGTAAGTTTTCCAGAGACAGTGATGAACATTTTGCCCTTTACAATAATTATTTGTTAGTGAATAATGAAATTGCTATGCTCAGCTTACCGATGAAAGATCTTTGCACTTTCCTTACCCCCACTTTGGCATCTCTGCCTTGGCAAGAGTGTATGATAACAAGTTAGTAACAGGTAATGGCATAGGTTAAATATTTTACTTAATAAATAAGTTGTTGCTCAACACATTAATAAAAAGAACCAGGACAATAAATTCCTTGCTAAATTAAGCTTAGTATATTCAGAGTAAAAATTGAAGATCTTCGCGCTTTCCCGTTTACCCGGCCCGCCTTCCTTAAATTACCCAGAATATGCTGTTATAATTTTTACAGAGACAGCGACCAACATTTTGTCCTTTTTATCAATCACTTGTTTATTTAAAGTTAAATTTGTTTACCAGGATTTATGATTAAAGATCTTTGCGCTTTCGCTACCCGCCGCACAGTGTGACATTTTGGTTTTTCTTGTTTTAAAATCAAATAACTTTTGATCTAATCGATGAATCGTCGTGATTTTTTTTTAAATTGAAGCTCAGGTAATCACGAATCATGGATAAATATTTAATAACACCTTTTGAAGATATATAGATGAGGAAAAATTGGCGAAGTTGATAACTTTTGCAAATATCTAAAAAGACTTACTTCATCTTAATGAAATTTGTATTTTATAATTTGTAAACCTAATATCCGATGTAATAGGTCATACTTGACTTGCTTCGTCTTATAAACGTTTCCTGGATCTTTTTTCTTTTCAATGAATGAGCAGAACTGTATAAAAATGCCAAAATTCTGATTCTTTTCAATTTCTGAGAATCTAGTTTCATTCTGAATACCTATTAAATTAATTATGAATAAAACATTTTTAATTAATAATTATATACATACTATTGAATTCATAAACTCCTATACACTGTAAATTCATAACCTTAACCTCGACAAACTTTAATCCCGTGATCCTTTAAATCCACAAATGTTTAAACTTATCAATTTCTATACCCATAAACTCCTAATACCTTGATTCTATAAACTCTTGAATACATACCCTGAACCTCGCAAATCCTTAATCCCGTAAATACAGTAAACTTGTAAACTCTTGATTCTATAAACTCTTGAACCTATAATCCCCTAAACCGTTAACCTCGCAAACCCCTAATCCAGTAATACAGTAAACTTGTAAACTCTTTATTCTATAAACTCTTGAACCCATAATCCCCGAAACCCTTAACCTAGCAAACCTTTGATCCCGTAATAGTATAAACTCTTGAACCTATAATCCCCTTAACCCTGAACCTCGCAAACCCTTAATCCCTTAATACAGTAAACTCATAATATAAATCCTTAAATTCGTTGGCCTTCAAACTCGTAGACCTTTTCATCATTAAATTTCCAAACCCATAAACCCCTATTCCTGTTAACATATAAACAGCTGAACCCATAACCTTAACCTCGCAAAACTGTAGTCTGATAACCCCTGTAACCCATAGAAATTTAAAATTATAAACTCCTATACCTATAATCTCCTAATTTCTTAATCCCGTTAACCCTTGAATCTATAATTTCCTATATTAATATCCTATATAATATCCGATGTATTAGGTCATACTAGAGTTGATTCATTCTGTGTATAAAATTTTTTTCAATGAATGAGCAGAAATGTATAAAAACGCTAGAGTTCCAGTTTTTTCATCTGCTCAGTATTTGATGTAACTCTGAATACCTGTAAAACTCGATTATTTTCATCATCTTAATTATTCTTATTTTATTGTCGAATCGCTAATTATGAAGCTGCACTCTACTTTTAACCCTTTAAAAAATTGATATTACCAAAGCATAAACGCGTAAATTTTAGAAATTAAATGCTAATACTCTATTTTTCGCTTTTCAAGATTATGTATATTAATTGTATACATACACGCGTGCACACACAACCCACACAGCATGAAATATTTCCGGAATATTTCCGAAATATTGGCACAAAGATTTGAAATTTTCCAGGAATCTTCCAATGAAATATTCCTGGAAGAAATGTATGTCTCCGAATTTCTTTCATTAAAATATTTCACAAAAAACTTCCAAAATATTTCTGAAATCTTTCATGAAATATTTTTTTGAAATATTTTTGGAATATTTCCGAATGATTTCTTGACCTCTAATTTACTGAGGATTTTTCGCGAAATAATTCTAAAATATTCCACCAATCTTCCAAAAAATATTTCTTTTAAATATTTCTCAATTATTTGTTAATTATGTCAGTGTTAAATATTTACCGAAAATTTTTAATAAAATAATTCTGAAATATTTCAAAAATCTTTCATAAAATATTTCTTTGGAATATTCGGAAAACATTTCAGAATTATTTTAATGTTTGATATTTCTGAAAATTTCTGGTGAAATAATTCAGAAATCTTTCATGAAATATTTTTTTGGAATATTTCTGAATTATTTTAATTATTATTAGGAAATTGTTGCAATATAATTCAGTAATATATATTGAAAATCGATTAATCGGCCAATGGGAGAAACCAGTTACTGTCGAAATGAATAGATATCTCAGACACAAGTAAATATCATTTATTTTCAGTGATTGTGAAATATTCACATTTAAGTAAGACCTTGTGATAGATTTGGTGTAAGATCTTAAGTAAACCATTAACAAAAAAATTTTTTAATTCACAAAGGCACGATCTTGCATAAGATCTTACATAGGATCCTACACAAGACCTTACGTAAGATCTTACGCAAGCTCTTATACACGACCTTATACAAGATCTTGCTTTCATAGACATACGGATTGTTTGTTGTTGATAATTTACTCAAGAACTAACACCAGTTCTCACACAAGATCTTGCATAAGATTTTACAAACAATTTTATATAAAATCTTGCACAAGATCTTATTTTTATTACCTTATAAATTCATTTAAATAAGTTACTCAAGGTTTTGTACCAGATTTTATACAAGATCTTGCGTAAGACCTTGAGTTACTTATCATAAAAAAAATTTATATGGCAATGAAAAAGAGTTCATTTCAAAGGTCTTATAGATGATCTTGTGTAAGATTGTATGTAAGGTCTTGTGTAAAGTCTTGTATAAGGTCTTGTGTAAGATCTTATACAAGATTGTGATTTCATATACCAAAAATATTTTTTGTTAATGGTTTATTTAAGATCTTACACTGAATGGGATACAAGATCTTAAGTAAGGTTTTACATAAGATCTTGCATAAAATCTTAGATAAGATCTTACGTAAGATCTTAAATAAGATCTTAAAACACATCATTATTTTTTGATTGTAGTCAATATCTTATGTAAGATCTTATGTAAGTGCTTGGTTAAAAATCAATGATAAAATTTTATATATTACTTTAGGCAAGATCTAACGCAAGATCTACTACAATATCTAATGCAAGATCTGATACAAGATCTTATGTAAGATCTTACGTAAAATCTTATGTAAGGTTTTACGTAAGAACTTACGCAAGAACTTACGTAAAATCTTATGTAAGATCTTACGTAAAATCTTATGTAAGATTTTGAGAAAAATTTTCAATAAGGCAGAGATTGAAAAAATGATTTTTATTCTATACAATTAGCAATTTGCTTTCTATAAAAATAAGATAGACAAAGACAGAATTTAAATGTTGCCCTATTACTTTTTAGGCAAAATGTTGAACACGAAGAAAGTATTAGTACTCAAGATACCATTGATAGTCCAGATTTTCTTGAAGATTCTTGTAAAGAATCTTGAATGTATACATATAGTTAAATTAAAATTTGATTACTTTGTTATTCGATGTTATTAAAAGAAATGTGTTAAGGTCTTGTGTAAAAAACATTTAGCAAGTTGTAAAATAGGGTCTATAATTGTTATAAAATAGAATAATTATTTATAAGTGTGTTTGAATGCAAGGGTGAGTGAAAGTCGATTGGCCGATTGGGATCAGATACTTATAGGTTAAAGGGGATAGAGGTTTATGGATTAAAAAATTAATGATGAAAAGGTCTACGAGTTTACTGTATTTACGGGATTAAGGGTTTGCAAGGAGAAGGATATGAAGGATTATGGATACAAGCGTTTATAGAATCAAGGTTTTAGGAGTTTATGGGTATAGAAATTGATAAGTTTAAGCATTTGTGGAGTTAAAGGATCACGGGATTAAAGTTTGTCGAGGTTAAGGTTATGAATTTACAGTGTACAGGAGTTTATGGATTCAATAGTATATATAATTGTTAATTAATAATATTTTATTCATAATTAGTTTAATAGGTATTCAGAATGAAACTAGATCCTCAGAAATTGAAAGAAATCAGAATTTTGGCATTTTTATACAGTTCTGCTCATTCATTGAAAAGAGAAAAAATCCAGAAAACGTTTAGACGCTGAAGCAAGTCAAGTATGACCTATTACATCGGATATTAGGTTTACAAATTATAAAAATACAAATTTCATTAGGATGAAGTAAGTCTTGTTAGATATTTGCAAAAGTTATCAACTTCGCCAATTTTTCCTGATTTATATATCTTCAAAAGGCATTATTAAATATTTTTTCAAAATACCTGATTATCTGAGCTTCAATTTAAAAAAGAATCACGACGAATCATCGATTAGATCAAAAGATATTTGATTTTAAAGCAAGAAAAACCAAAATCAGATACTGTTCGCCGTTTAGCTCGTGTACCTCGACTAAAGTATGCAATGAAAATTTGATAAGAGGTATTGGTGCATGTTAAATATTTCAGCTAAGAATAATCAATTGTTTATTAATATGTTAATTGAGAAAGACTTTGGACAATAATGTACTTATCAAAAATTTTAATTATTATGTACATAGTAAAGATTAAAGATTTTTGCGCGTTCTCATTCCGCGGCCAGTTGTTTCCATAAATTACCCACAATATGCTATGATACTTTTTACAGCAACTATGATGAACGTATTTTTTTCTCAATAATTTAATAAATAAAGACAATAGTTATTATTATTATATATATTAGACGTATTATTAACAAGTAAATTGTTCGAGGCCAATATCTCTTACCCCGTTCTCACTGCATACTAACGTCAGAGTACAAGAGTCACATCAAGGTTAAAGAAAGCGGAACAATTTTTAATTATCAATCTTAGTAAACACATTTAAATGTAAATAAACAATTGACGGTTAAAAAGGAAAAAATATTAATAACTAACCGTGGAAAAATCAACACAGTATATTCTGGGTAATTTAACGAAATCGGGAAAGCGCAAAGATCTTCAATTTTTACTTTACATATTCTAAGAAAAATTTTAACAAGGAAATTGTTGTCTTGCCTTTTTTATATAATAAATTTATCAGCAAATTTATTATAAGTTAAATATTTTACTTATGCTAATATCTCTTACTCCCTTGTTATCGCACACTTTTGCCAAGGTAGAGAAGCCAAAGTGGGTATAACGGAAGTGCAAAGATCTTTCATTAGTCAATTGAGCATAGCAATTTAATTTTCACTAATTAACAAATAATTGTTAAAAAGGGCAAAATGTACATCACTGTCTCTGGAAAAATTACCACATTATATTCTGGGTAATTTAAGGAAGTCGGACCGGATAATCGGGAAGCGCAAACATCTTCAATTCTTACAATGCACATAACAATTAGATTTTTTATAACAAAACCTGTATGGAAAATCTCTCAAGTTGAGTGCTATTTCATACCCTCAATGATAAGCATTCGTAAATGAATTACTTAATATTAGTGAACAACGACGCTAATGAAAGACTTTGGCTTTTTAGCTATTTACATTCCATGCGGCAGAATCGCAGTGGGAAAACATGCAGTTCTGAACTTATCAGCGTAGTCGTAAATAATCGTCATTTACTCAAAGACACTTATTAGTTTTTAAAAAATATTTATTTAATATTATATACACCATTACTCCGAGATTAAAGACTTTTGCAATTTGCACATACTTCATTCGATGCAGTTGCAAAATTGCAGCAATAAAGTGCATTGTTTTTAAATTATTAGCACGCCCCGAAATAAATGCATTTATAGATCCATTTTACTCTACTACACTGAGTTATTAATAAAAAAAATATAATTCGCAATAAACAATTACGCCAATTAAAGACTTTTGCGCTTTAGTTGTGCACATTCCATGCGGCCTGGGAATCGCAGTGGTAATACATACAGTCCTGTACTTATCAGCGTAGTCAGAAAAGTTCACATTTTACTCAAAGACACTTATTACTTTCAAATAAATATTTATTTAATATTATATGCACCACTACCCCGCGATTAAAGACTTTTGCAGTTTGTACATACTTCATTCGATGCAGTCGCAAAATTGCAGCAATGAAGTGCATTGTTTTCAAATTATTAGCACGCCCCGAAATAAATGCATTTATAGATCAATTTTACTCTACTCCAGTGAGTAATTTATAAAAAAAATTTACTTCGTAATAAACAATTACGCCAATTAAAGACTTTTGCACTTTCGTTATTCCCATTCCACGCACCTGAGAATCGCTATGATAATACATACAGTCCTGTACTTATGAGCGTAGTTAGAAAAGTTCGCATTTTACTCAAAGACACTTATTACTTTCAAATAAATATTTATTTAATATTATATGCACCACTACCCCGCGATTAAAGACTTTAGCAGTTTGTACATACTTCATTCGATGCAGTCGCAAAATTGCAGCAATGAAGTGCATTGTTTTCAAATTATTAGCACGCCCCGAAATAAATGCATTTATAGATCCATTTTACTCTACTACACTGAGTTATTAATAAAAAAAAATATAATTCGCAATAAACAATTACGCCAATTAAAGACTTTTGCGCTTTAGTTGTGCACATTCCATGCGGCCTGGGAATCGCAGTGGTAATACATACAGTCCTGTACTTATCAGCGTAGTCAGAAGAGTTCGCATTTTACTCAAAGACACTTATTACTTTCAAATAAATATTTATTTAATATTATATGCACCACTACCCCGCGATTAAAGACTTTTGCAGTTTGTACATACTTCATTCGATGCAGTCGCAAAATTGCAGCAATGAAGTGCATTGTTTTCAAATTATTAGCACGCCCCGAAATAAATGCATTTATAGATCAATTTTACTCTACTCCAGTGAGTAATTTATAAAAAAAATTTACTTCGTAATAAACAATTACGCCAATTAAAGACTTTTGCACTTTCGTTATTCCCATTCCACGCACCTGAGAATCGCTATGATAATACATACAGTCCTGTACTTATGAGCGTAGTTAGAAAAGTTCGCATTTTACTCAAAGACACTTATTACTTTCAAATAAATATTTATTTAATATTATATGCACCACTACCCCGCGATTAAAGACTTTAGCAGTTTGTACATACTTCATTCGATGCAGTCGCAAAATTGCAGCAATGAAGTGCATTGTTTTCAAATTATTAGCACGCCCCGAAATAAATGCATTTATAGATCCATTTTACTCTACTACACTGAGTTATTAATAAAAAATATATAATTCGCAATAAACAATTACGCCAATTAAAGACTTTTGCGCTTTAGTTGTGCACATTCCATGCGGCCTGGGAATCGCAGTGGTAATACATACAGTCCTGTACTTATCAGCGTAGTCAGAAGAGTTCGCATTTTACTCAAAGACACTTATTACTTTCAAATAAATATTTATTTAATATTATATGCACCACTACCCCGCGATTAAAGACTTTAGCAGTTTGTACATACTTCATTCGATGCAGTCGCAAAATTGCAGCAATGAAGTGCATTGTTTTCAAATTATTAGCACGCCCCGAAATAAATGCATTTATAGATCCATTTTACTCTACTACACTGAGTTATTAATAAAAAAAAATATAATTCGCAATAAACAATTACGCCAATTAAAGACTTTTGCGCTTTAGTTGTGCACATTCCATGCGGCCTGGGAATCGCAGTGGTAATACATACAGTCCTGTACTTATCAGCGTAGTCAGAAGAGTTCGCATTTTACTCAAAGACACTTATTACTTTCAAATAAATATTTATTTAATATTATATGCACCACTACCCCGCGATTAAAGACTTTTGCAGTTTGTACATACTTCATTCGATGCAGTCGCAAAATTGCAGCAATGAAGTGCATTGTTTTCAAATTATTAGCACGCCCCGAAATAAATGCATTTATAGATCAATTTTACTCTACTCCAGTGAGTAATTTATAAAAAAAATTTACTTCGTAATAAACAATTACGCCAATTAAAGACTTTTGCACTTTCGTTATTCCCATTCCACGCACCTGAGAATCGCTATGATAATACATACAGTCCTGTACTTATGAGCGTAGTTAGAAAAGTTCGCATTTTACTCAAAGACACTTATTACTTTCAAATAAATATTTATTTAATATTATATGCACCACTACCCCGCGATTAAAGACTTTAGCAGTTTGTACATACTTCATTCGATGCAGTCGCAAAATTGCAGCAATGAAGTGCATTGTTTTCAAATTATTAGCACGCCCCGAAATAAATGCATTTATAGATCCATTTTACTCTACTACACTGAGTTATTAATAAAAAAAATATAATTCGCAATAAACAATTACGCCAATTAAAGACTTTTGCGCTTTAGTTGTGCACATTCCATGCGGCCTGGGAATCGCAGTGGTAATACATACAGTCCTGTACTTATCAGCGTAGTCAGAAGAGTTCGCATTTTACTCAAAGACACTTATTACTTTCAAATAAATATTTATTTAATATTATATGCACCACTACCCCGCGATTAAAGACTTTTGCAGTTTGTACATACTTCATTCGATGCAGTCGCAAAATTGCAGCAATGAAGTGCATTCTTTTCAAATTATTAGCACGCCCCGAAATAAATGCATTTATAGATCAATTTTACTCTACTCCAGTGAGTAATTTATAAAAAAAATTTACTTCGTAATAAACAATTACGCCAATTAAAGACTTTTGCACTTTTGTTATTCCCATTCCACGCACCTGAGAATCGCTATGATAATACATACAGTCCTGTACTTATGAGCGTAGTTAGAAAATTTCGCATTTTACTCAAAGACACTTATTACTTTCAAATAAATATTTATTTAATATTATATGCACCACTACCCCGCGATTAAAGACTTTTGCAGTTTGTACATACTTCATTCGATATAGTCTGAAAATCGCATCAATGAAGTATACTGTTTTCTAATCATATGCATACTCAGAAGAGATCTATTTTACTCAACTACATTGAGTTATTTATAAAAAAGAAAAATATAATCCAAAATATACAATTACGCCAATTAAAGACTTTTGCACTTTCGTTGTGCACATTCCATGCGGCCTGAGAATCGCTGTCATAATACATACAGTCCTGTACTTATCAGCTTAGTCAGAAAAAATCGCCATTTACTTAAAGACATTTATTACTTTCAAATAAATAACTATTTAATATTATAAGCACCACTACCCCGCGATTAAAGACTTTTGCAGTTTGAGCATACTTCATTCGTAGCAGTCGCAAAATTGCAGCAATGAAGTGCATTGTTTTTAAATTATTAGCACGCCCCGAAATAAATGCATTTATAGATCCATTTTACTCTACTACACTGAGTTATTAATAAAAAAAAATATAATTCGCAATAAACAATTACGCCAATTAAAGACTTTTACGCTTTCGTTGTGCACATTCCATGCGGCCTGAGAATCGCAGTGGTAATACGAGTACATACAGTCCTGTACTTATCAGCGTAGTCAGAAAAGTTCGCATTTTACTCAAAGACACTTATTACTTTCAAATAAATATTTATTTAATATTATATGCACCACTACCCCGCGATTAAAGACTTTTGCAGTTTGTACATACTTCATTCGATGCAGTTGCAAAATTGCAGCAATGAAGTGCATTGTTTTCAAATTATTAGCACGCCCCGAAATAAATGCATTTCAATCGAAAACACTTAGCGACTTATCCGAAAATCAATTATTTAATATTAGTGAACAATGACGCGAATAAAAGACTTTTGCACTTTAACTATGTACATTCATTGCAGACTGAAAATCGGCACGGGGCATCTCGTAGACTTGTATATTATCAGCGTATTCAGAAATAAATGAAGTCTAAGTATGGACACATATTAGTTATAAAAAATATTTATATTATATTATATAAACCATTACCCCGTGATTAAAGACTTTTGCACTTTGTACATACTTCATTGGTTGTAGTTCGAAAATCGCCTAAATGAAGTACATGGTTTTCCAATCATATGCATACTCTGAAAAAAATGAATTTTACTGTAAAACACTTAGATGTTTAAAAAAAATTGTATCCAAAATAAACATTTACCTCAATTAAAGTCTTTTGCACTTTAGCTATCTACGTTAATTGCAGACTGAAAATCGCCGCAGTGCATCTCGTAGTCTTCTATATTATCAGTGTATTCAGAAATAAATGTAGTCAACTCATCGATAAATATTAGATTACAAAGCATATGTATTTAATATGATATAAACCAGAACCCCGCGTTTAAAGACTTTTGCACTATGCACATACTTTATCCTATGTAGTCCGAAATCACGGCAATGATAAACATTGTTTTCTAATTATGTGCATACTCATATAAATACTTTTGCAGAAACCCCCATTCTATTGAATTATCAGTTTAGACATAAATAAATTCAATTTACTCAAAAACACTTATTAGTTTATCAAAAAATTAATTTTTTTGTAATTATCTGTGTACACAGAAATAAATGCAATTTACAAGGACGCTTAGTTGTTTATCCGAAAAAAAAATATTTGATATTAAATAAACAATTAGGCGAATTAAAGCTTCTATCAGATATTGAAAAATTCATCAACATCGGAGTACATAATGAAAAGCCTTAAAGAAATCGCGAGTGCCACCATCTGGCGTCTGATCTTACCTGAGTTTACGGAAACTATAGCATCCACGCTGTTTTACCTGCCGAGTCGGCAAACGACGTAGCGCTGAAGCGTGATCAACTCATTATTCTTATAATTACTTTAATAACGGTAATAACTAATTATTTCCACTTTATATCGAATGCATACTTTATGTACATCATTAAACTATCTTATTTTACTATTTTTAAGTGACAATAAGTCTATTTTTAAAAGAAATCATGTTACAATGATGGATTTTTAAAATTGAAAAAATATAGATAAAGAAATATAAATAATTATTTCTGTCATTGTAACTTGTTTACTTGTGATTTAAGATAATTTATCAGGGTATAAAAAAATTTTTTTGGATATATTTTTTTTGGGTAAAAATTACATTATTTGAATTTCGCGCTGCCTCCACTTCTGTCGGGCGTCGGTTTTGGCTGCGCTGGAGTCGGCCGAGCGCGATAAAAAAAAAGCGCCTGTTTTCCCATCTCTCTCGCTCTTCTGCAATAGCAACGTACCACGACGTCCAATGAGGTGCCCCCGAGCCGAGCGTTAGTGCGCTGTGAGCGCTCCGAAAGTCGCGCACAAGTGTGCGTAAAAGTACAAGTATATAGTTATATAGCCTGCTCCGAAACGATTCTCCGAGAGAGCGCCCAGTGGTATAGTGTGTCTACCGGTGGAGAGACAACGAGAGCGCGAGGAGAGCCCCACCGAAAAGTCTCGAGTTCGCAGTTGCCCCCCCAGAGAGTCGAGCGGACACTCGCTCGAGATAACCTCGCAACACCTCGGGAAGAAGAGTGCGTGCAGCAGCAGCAGCGCGAGGGTACACACAATGAGGAGCTCGGACGAGGACGTGCTGTAAAAAATCATCACGAGACAGAGGCACGAGCAGCGCAGCAGTTTCTACGGAATATCGGGCAAAGCACTCGAGACCAGCTGCCCGATACGCATCCCGGAGTCCAAAGGAATATACCCATATAGCATCGCGGACGCCGACATCGAGGAAAGAACGAAGGAAGGAAGGAAGGAAGGAAAGAAAGAAAGCAGCGCGCGGGGCCACGCGCACGCATACACACGCACAGGCGCGCTCGCGCTCTCGCGCGTCCCGTCCGTGTGTGTGTGCTCCATCTTCCTCGGGAGCGCTCTGCCCTCTGGTATAGGCCCGCGCCATGACGTCGTAGTCTTTGCGAAATCTCGCGCTACAGAGTACAGAGCTAGAGTCCGAGGAAGAAGTGTGGCGGGTCGCTGGGTCGAAGAGGAAAGCCGAGGTTGAGGGAGGAGGCGGGAGGAGGAGGAGGACTCGAGAGAGAGAGCGAGAGGTCCCCGATGTTGGGCGCAGGAGGAGGAGCCGCACTCTGCCGATGTAGACCGCATGCGCCGCCGCTCGCGACCGAGGACAGCTCTGTACCACCACCACCACCGCCGCTGTTGTTGTTATTGTCGTCGTCGTTCCTGCAGGGTAGCAGCCGAGGAAGCGGGCCCCGAGGAGGCCGAGGCGGCGGAGAAGGCGAAGGAGGAGGCGGCGGGGGAGGAGGAGGAGGCGGAGGGGGCGGAGGCGACGGCGAGGATTCGTGGACACCGAAGAAAGCTTCAAACCTGTTTGAAGCTTTCGAGGTCGGATTCATGGAACTATGAACCTGGACTCGTTGTCTTTTACTTTATCACAAATCAGTTATTTGGTTGCGAGTTTGGCCAAGAAGAACTTTTGGGACAGCTGCCGGGAAATATCGGTTGTAAGTACATGTACATATATATATATATATCTCTCTCTCTCTCTCTCTCTCTCTCTCTCTCTCTCTCTCTCTCTCTCTCTCTCTCTGTCTGCTCTCTCCGCGAAGCGCTCTCGCTCTTTGTGGCGATTCTGGGTGGCTATGTAGCGCGCGAGCGCTACGTGTGCGTGCGTGTGTGTCCGTGTTTGTTTGTACGAGTGTGTGGGGGCAAGACACTTTTTTTTTGCACCTTTCGCTGATACTCATGTACTCCTTTCGCCTTCTTCGAGATATCGCGTGTGACTCTTCTTCCTCTTCCGCTTCTTTCTTATACTCGTGATCCTGCGGCTCTTTCTTCTGCTTTCTTGCTCGAATTTCGGACGAGAATGAGAGATTTCGCTTTATCCGCCGTTTCCTAGCAGTGCTTCCTGTTTTGTACTTTGCTAAAATGCCCGAGATGGAAAGGTAGAATTACTCGCGAGGTAATATTGAGCGGAGAAAGTGCGTCCACATGTAGTTCCAACATTTATGAGAATAACGTATTTATGGAAGAAATAGTGCGTTTGGAAAGATGTTTCAAATTATCGTTGCATGGAAGTAGATTTTAAAACTCTCTCCGAGAATTTTTTTCTTAGTACGATCTGTTTATAAACAATGGTTTTTGCAAGATTGCAAAAACAAAGCAGATGTTGCCGTGCAATAGCTTGTCACCACTTTCATCGGATTGAAGCAGAGTAATATTCTATAGCACAAAATTTATTGAACATGATAAAATCATTATTCCTCTGCTTTCTTCATTCACATTTTAGCTGTAAATGAATAATTTTGTTTCACATATTAGTTTAATAAAATTAAATGTGAGGTAATTTTCAAAAGAAAAAGTATCTTTACGTCGTATTAAAATTACTGCTAATAAAATGTCATAAAAGAAAATTATTATTTTAAAAAATGTGAAAAATCCCATGGCAGAGAATTTAAACATTTTCTCAGTGTATTTTTTTCCAGTACGATACGTTTCTGAAATGTTAATTGTTTTGCATGGTTGCAAAGAAAACAGATAATGCCGTGCAACAGCTTGTTCAGCTTATCACTGCTTTTATCCGACTCAGACAAAGTAACGTTTTAACGCACGGAAAATTAAGAACAAAGAATTAAATTGAATTCAATCTTTTATTCAACTTTACATAATAAAATCATTACTTTAGCATGTTTTCACCATATTATTTGAGATTTACTCTCTGCAATGATAAATTCTAACTATAGTAGTAAACTTTATCTTTAAATGAAAATAATTAAACTTATTACCTTTTAGTAAAAAATGACTTTCACGCATAAATTGAAAATTCTTGCTTTTTCATTTTCTTTCTTGAATTTTTTCAAGAAAAACAGTTATTTGATAATGCTTTATGTTAAGTATTTAATTTCTCCAACTGAAACAGTACCTACTCCATTTTGCTTTACAGAACCAAGCATGGAGCACACACTTTTCTTTCAAATTTTTATCTTTAATAATATTTCTCTTACATTTATTTGTTTATGCCACTCATACTAATAAACATATATCGTTAAAAACAGAATTTATTTTTTATTATTTTTATTGTTAAATTCAAAACATAAATAGCATTTAAAAAAAAAGTTTCTATAATTAATGAAAACAAATTATTCATAAAGTAACCGAATTTCTTGGAAGTCTCTTGTCAGTGACAAATGTATTTTTACCTTTTAAGTTTAATTAATATCTATGAAAAAAATAAGTCATTTATTGATTTTCTTTCCTAATAAGTTTTGCAGAGATATTATCCAAATTTTTTGAGGTTACCAAATAGACATTGCATATTTTGAACATACTATTTTATAAAACATTTATCTAACTGAATGTGATTATAATTTATCTCATTTCAAATTATTAATGTATAATCATTATATTTATTTTTCTTATATTAATATTTTCAATAAATTATCTTTTTAACACATCCCCCACAGTAAATGGCATAATACACTAGACTCTAAAATTAAAAATAATGAATTTTGTAATTACGATTGGTCATGTAGAGAGACAAATATTAATAATTTCAGAATTATCTGCTACATATTTCAAAATTTGTACATACCCAACTGTTGCTATGCGGTCTAACTACCTGTATACCTAGCTGTTTTGATAAATTATATTACAACTTAATACAAGTACTACAGGTCATATCTGTTTTGTATACAGGTGAACTTACTTTATTTTCATACTGGAATAATTATTATTCTTATTTAAACTATTTTGATCAAATAGTTTATAAATTCATTTTTTATTGAATAATAAAACAACATTTTGTTTAACATGTTTTGGTTAGGTTTATAAAATTTGACCATTTTTTATTTAAGCATACAAAATGAATCTACTAAAAAATATATCTACTGAAAATATATGAATTAATGAAATAAATTAAAATTTGTATTTTCTATAATTTTAATATTAATACATTGATATTGATTGATTAAATAAATATTAAATGATATTTAAAAGCTTCTACGTTAGTTTTTATCTGATATGAATGAATGGGTTAAGTAGTGTGTGCATAATTACAAACATAATGTGTACACAAAGTGTACACATCAATGCAGTAAAATTAATGATACAATAAAAATAATTTATTTTTAAAATGTTACACAGTTGGTGCGGTGGAAGGGTCTGGAAGCAGACCGACATTTGTTGCGCTGTTTGTTCTCACACATTGACTTTTCAACTGGAGAACCACCTGAACCCAACTCTAAGGATTACTACCAAGTACAACTACTGAAACAAGAGTGCAACACCCTTCTGTACAAACCATCGTTTGTTTCTAATCTTTGTTTTGCCATCGACTATCCTTTCCATCGTAAAAACGTAAGTTTAAGTTATCAAATATTCCTAAAATTGAAAAAGTTTTAATAAAAAATAATTTTTTTTTTTTTAATATTAAATATTTTAATTACTAGCGTATCTTGCCATCACCAAAATTTTTTCTCCACTTGCGTAAAATACTTGGACTTTCGCTGGTGCACGAAGTTGTCTTTGCGATAGCTCTACAGCATTCGCAGAACTCGGACATATCTGCTCGTGCTACCGAGTACATACAGAAGCAGTTGCCCGAGCTCATCAAGAATTACGTCAACTGTGACGACAATAAAAAACAAAAAGAAGGGGGTCTTCACGATACTACACCGGAGATCCTACAACTCATACTCATTTATATATTCGAGGAGTCATCCAAAGTTGATCTCTCCTCGGAGACGAAGGAAAAATTTTTAAAGAACCTGCGACGTGACTTTCCCCGTGAACTGGTACCAGTGGTCTTGGCGCCACTTCTGTATCCAGGTGACGGGGAAATTTCAGAAAATCCCATTGAACTAAACATGGCTGCAAATCAAATGGTAAGAGTTTCATGAAATTCTTATTCTCTCATGCTAACGTATAATTAAAGTACTTGCGAATTCGATCGTAAATTTTGTCCGTTTCTTTCAGGATAATTCTAATTTGGTAGAGCTGATTATGGAATTAGGGTATGGTTTTACGAGCAGCGTAGAAGAATGTCGCTCCAGTTTGGCGAGCCTCGGGGCTCGAGAAATGACCGCGCGATGCGTGGCCAAAATCCTGGCTTACATGGCGCGCACCTGCAGCGGCCTGGAGGACGCCGGCGGACTTCACTCCTTTTGGGAGACCTCCACCTCGAACCAGGATAAGGATAAGTCGGCAGAGGCACCGACCACGTGGAACGTCGAAGTTTTTGTTCAAGCTGTCAAAGAAGTGGTAAGCTTTTTAATCACTTGGAAAATAATTCTTAACACTTTTGGAACGATTTGACTCATTTATGTGTCATGTATTTCATTCATTTTTTATATTGGAAGCATAACCCATTGACTTTTAATATATGTCTATGATAAAAATCTATCCAAACTCGGATTTTCGTCAATTTAAGCTTTTGCTGCCATCCAAACTCCAGGCTTGAGATAAAACAAAAAGGAATTTGTATAGTTGATCACAATTTTTGTATTGACAACGAATGTCTTAACAAAAACTATCCGAAGTTGTCTTTCATTTACTCCAAGTCTGATTCATCTCGCGGAATCCAGGTTTAAAGTACATAAAGGAAATATGAATTTGTGAAGTTGATAAGAACTTTTAAAAATACGAATTTTGATAGCTGTTGATCAGAGTTTCGTCAAAACAAAAATCGTATTCAACTGTAAATAAATTCGTATTTTCTATAAGTCTGGGCTATACGGAAGACGGTTCCGATTAGATACAAACCAAGAGCTGATATTGTATTCTTTCATGTAAACAATTTCGTGTAAATACCTGAGTAAATTCCTGGAATTTGTGCAAAAGAAAGGTTTTCGCTATAAGTATATTCGTTTATTTGCCGGCACAATTCTAAATGCCTGGGAGTTAAGCTAAATGCTAGATTCTTCTAAATATCTAAAACATATATTATTATTTTTTTTTTTATTTATTTATTGTGGCATCGGCAACGAGGCCATTAGCGACTACAATAATAATGGGTACATAGATAATAATACATATGGTAGTACATACAAATATATAAAATGTGAAGAAAAAAATATACATATATAAATTACAGTTGAGTGTTATGTTAATTTTTACAAAGCATTTGATTACATATACATTTATACAGTAACTTTATACATAATTTATGATATTAATTTTGTAAAACATATATATTTGGAATTTAGTTTGCCTTATAAACTTAATTTTAAATATAAGTCATAGATATATCATATAACAATGGAGATAAACCCTTTCTTACAGTCCTAACGTGACACCAACACAGATAGATTTTTTTCTGATAAAAATTACCGTGAAAATCATAGTAAACTTTATGACATTCTAATTTCATGGGAAACTACATTGATGAGCGTTAAACACTACGTTACTCATTATATTTTTGACCATGAAGTAGAATAAATTTATCGTGAACGGCGGTAATTTATTATAGAAATTTTTCGCGTTAAATCAAAATGTCTCTCGTTTACTATGTGATGTTACTGTAATTTGTAACAGAAAATTCTGTCAAGTCCATATTTGGTTCATACAAAGTTTGTAGTGATAATCATTGTTAGAGAATTAAAATTTCCAATTCTCCAAAGTGTAAATGGTCGATCCGTCAAAACTAACAATCATCCTCTTCTCCCCCTTCAGAACTCGTCGCTGTCATGGAACGAGGTGACGGCGAAGCTCGACCACGGGGAGTTCATCGTCAAGGACCGACAGGGTCTGAACCTGCTGATCGTTGGTCTGCGGCTGGGCCTGCAGAATCAGGGCTATCCCCTGGACATGTTCCCCGTGGAGCTGTTCTACCGTCACTGGGAGAACGTCAAGGGCCAGTTCTCGCTGATCCAGCAGATCCTCAAGTATCCGGACATCTTCTGCTTCGCCGACTACGCGTATCACTCGGTGACGGTGGACGTGCTGAAGGCGGCGCCCGAGGCCGACAGCAAGGAAGCCCAGACCTGGAGATCCCTCAACGTCGTCGAGCTCCTGCTCTACATGGCCGAGCGGGGACTGCACGTGCCCGTGCAGGAGATCTTCAAATGGCCGATACAGCACAGCCCGGACGTGCTCGTGCTTGCCCTGCTGCAGATCAATCCGCCCATCACGATGTTCAGGCAAGTCTCACTTTTGTCGATACTGGCTTGAAAGATTCTTGATTTGTCACTACAAATCTTAAGAAGGGATAGTGTTTTCCTAGTGGACAACATTTTTCGTGCCAAAGTATGTCAAAGCCTTTCAATATCTGACGGAGTGTGTCAAACGTCGGAAAAACATGTCAGCATTTGTCTTGCTTTTTTGCAAACCTTGACATACTTTTGCAGACTTTGATACAGTTTCACACAGTCAAGCATACTTTGGCACTGATTAGCACGAATTAACAAAGATTGGCACAGAATTTGGGCATACTTTAGTATACTTTGACAAATTTTGGCAATCTTCGACAAATTTTGACACACCAAAAATAAATTCTGCTGTCAATCCAAAAGAGACTTAATTCCTATGAAACAAAAAGCTTAGGTTATGAAAAAAAAAAGTAATAAATGAACTTTTGCACCATTTGACTTTCTTATATAAAAACTCAATATTCGAAAAGAGTGGACTTCAGTTGTTTAACGCTACAGGATTGTTTCAAAGAAAGCTACATATTTTCAAAAAAGTGTGTTTCAATTGCTAGTATATCATTTATGTCAATACCTGTTAACTTTTTTTGGCAAGGAAAATGACAAAAAAAATTACATTGCACACGACGGGTTAACCTATTTTAACGGACAAAAATTGTTAATATTTTAAATGTGTGTATAGTCACATCTATGTATATAAAAGATATTCCTAAAGTCTCATAATTTTCACCGGTGGCATTTTTAACTTCCTTGCAAGTACGTAACAATAAACACACTCCCCTAATGAAGAAACCTCCTCTCGCCCTCTCAACAGGCAAGAGCTGATGAGCGCCCTGATGCCGATATTCCTGGGCAATCACCCGAACAGCGCGGTGATCCTGCACCACGCCTGGCACACCAACAACGTCAAAATCAAATCCATCATCATGCACGCGATGGCCGAGTGGTATCTGCGCGGCGATCACGATCAGACCCGTCTCTCTCGCATCCTCGACGTCGCCCAGGACTTGAAAGCCCTGTCGGCTCTGCTCAACGCCCAGTCCTTTCCGTTCGTCATCGATCTGGCTTGTCTGGCCTCGCGGCGCGAGTACCTCAAGCTCGAGAAGTGGCTCACCGACAAGATACGCGACCACGGCGAGGCCTTCGTCGCCGCCTGCGTCAAGTTCCTGCAGAGGCGCTGTCCCCAGGTGATGGGACCCTCGATCAAGGAGGACCCGACTGTGCCCAAGGCCAGCCAACTGCCACAGGAGACCCTCACTACCATTCTCCACTGCCTGCAAGTCTGCGTTGGGTGAGTTTTCACTTTTGCTGCTTTTTTATGTATAAGATTTGCGGGGCTTCGATGAAAACGGGAATTTACCTGGGATTCCGTTTGGAATTCGCCTAAGATTTTAGCTCGGGTACTAAAAATCTACTTCTCGTCATATTTTTTATTGTTATCAAAATAAAAAGTATATCTATCTATCTATCTATATCTATCTATCTCGCGCAAATTCTACATAACGGTTAAGCGATGACAATATTCATTGCGATTATTTAATTAAGCATTCTTACTCTTGTTTTTCTATTTAGAGATACATTTATTTTTAACCGTTAATATAAATTATAAATTTATTAAATAGAGGTACAACTTACTTTGTGAACATACGTTCTGTTTGTTACAAATATACGTGGTTAGCGTTCGTGATTTATTCAAATATATCTTGGAAATTTTACAATTTTTCTCTGGAAAACTGGGAAAACTCTTGGAATATTATAATAACAAAAGATTTGTAGAAACTTGTACTGATTTGCATTTCGTGTTTCATGCTTATAAAAAAGCTTTTTTTATTATCAAAACTTAAATATTAACTGTTATACACATTTAATTATAATTGACATTTTCTATTTATTTAGCAATACATAGTAGGTCTTTTTGATGCTCATTACAAAGACCGGAACATTTCAGCTTTTTCGACAAATAGTAATTCTTTTCAGTTTTCTTATAAAACCTAGTATTTTATAAATTCTCTGATCAAGACTACACTTTTTAAAACCCCCGAAAAAGTAATAGGTAGTTTTTATGAAGAATTTGATAAGTGCCAATAGTAATAACAAAAGAAACCTGAAAATAAGTAGTATTTTTCAAGAAATCTGAAATTCACCAGTCTTTGTAAAGAGCATTGTTTTAAATATACATCAAATGTATACATTCAGATTTAAGAAAAAGATATTCTATAGAAAATAAAAATATTGAAAAAAGGGATTTTATTTTAGACTTCTTTCCTTGTTTTTGTCGCTTGCGTTCTAAATTTAGTTATTCTGTCATCGCGATATATCAACGAGGAAAATACTATAGATAAGCTTGATAATTTAAAATCTTAGAATTAATAAAAAACAAGAAATAATTAAAAATTATTAAAAAATAAATTTCCTTAATTATTCCTTTCTAGGAGTGTATCGCAAGAATGTGCCGACGCGATCTTAGCTATGGTACAAAATTGCAGTTTGATGCTAAGCAAAGGAACGCTAAGCAGATTACCACCGCCTGTTTTGAGACACAGAGCACTTGAGACTTTTAATCCAACTTTAAGTGGACAGGTATTATTTGATTATCTACATATCTCATTTCAACTTTTCTTTCATATAACTTAATCTAAAAAGAAATTTTCAAGTAAATTTAAATGATTTAAATAAGTTACTTAAGTATTTTAACAATTTTTAAGATATTGCATCTTAAATGATGCAACAGAAACATCACATCTGATAAACAAACTTTTCCGACGTTAGATAACGATTTTATGACGATTAACCAGTATTCCGAGCTGCACAATGTATCATTTTATAGAGAAAATGTTTCTGAGTTAGCAAACAGTGAATGCATAGATACATATATACTAGTCCTAGTACAACTTTGTAAGAAGTCCTTTATCAAGGATACAATTATTTCTCACTAGCCACTATCACCATCACTATCTCCAAGCTTACAAAATCATCCTCTAAAACTAATCGCTCTCCCCCGCTCAGCAGCTGTTCACGAAGCAAGTCGACAGCCTGACGAACCTGAACTCGAGCCTGGCCTCGATGAGCCTGAGCTCGAGCCTGGGCCCGCCCAGCAACTCGGCGTTCAATCTGCCGGGCACCCTGGGCCCACTGGTCTCGGCGCCGGGCTCGCCCTCGCGCCTCATGGGCGGTCCCTCGCCCTCGCCCTTTCCCATGCTGCCGCTCTCGTCGCAGCTGCACTCGGGCGGGCCCGTGGGCACCCAGGGCACGGGCTCGGTCATACCGGGGGGCGGGACAATCGGAGGCCTCAATCGGCTCGGACCGCCCGCCGGCATCGAGAAGACGCGCATGCCCGAGACCTCGAATCTCTTCCCCGACATGAGCCAAAACGTGTCCAAGGAGATCGAGGACGAGGCCAATGGCTACTTTCAGAGGATCTACAATCATCCGCCCCATCCGACCCTGTCGATCGACGAGGTGCTCGACATGCTCAAGAAGTTCCAGGACTCGAGCATCAAGCGCGAGCGCGACGTCTTCCACTGCATGCTGCGCAATCTCTTCGAGGAGTACAGATTCTTTCCTCAAGTGAGTTTATTAGCAATCTCTTCGTGCGTGTGCAGTTTTTAACATGGGACCTCTATCTTCAGCTATCACAAAACGGACAATTTTTATTTATTGTAAACCAGGTTTTCTTTACCTCGTATTGTAAAACTAGTATGTTATATAAAATAAGCATGTAAGTAATACATAAAAAGTTGGGCATAGCAAGCGATACTTTTTTTAACGATATACCTATCTAAAGTTGTGCTCCACTGTTATTAGTATATCTATATCGTGGTACAGCATATACAAAAGCTTACATACAGCATATGAAGGGTTTTCATTATAAATATTACCATTTGATAATGATTCTTTCGAAAATTAACTTTCAAACCTTACTGTCAACCGGTGAACGTCCTTAAACTGACTAAGAAATTACTGTTATTCATCATATTCTTTTACCGTGAAGTAGGGGAATTATACTAGCAAAAAGCTTTGCTTTGGCTAAATGAAAACAGCGTGAATTCGTAAACAAAATTTGCGCACACACTGTTTACCCGAAAGTATTATATACTGTATTGCTTCCTGATTTAGAGAAATTGGGTTTTAACATAAATTTTCTTTCTTCGGCAGTGTCTAGGATACGAGTAGAGAATCGAAGCCGATTTGCAATTCTGTTTGAATTTCTTTAAAAAAGCTTAATACGAAAAGTTATAGCTTATTTACGTTCCTTTGAATGACGTCAGACCGTAGTTACTTCAAAGGTGCCGCGTCTACGGTCTGACGTCAAGAGAATTTTTGAAGCGCTATATCTTCTTTAATTTTGGATATTTTGCAAAAATTCAATCAGTTCACAAAGAAAGTATGCTATAATCTGTCAAAATATGATATAAAAAATAATCATGTTAAAACCGCATTAGAGCGGCTCTTTATATCCCAAGATTGTAGTAGGGGAAAGACGAATCTAGATACTTTTCGAGAAGAGATTCTAGAAACAAAAAGCGTGATCAACTATATTA
>OX424575.1:36425054-36495054 GCA_949152435.1 Gastracanthus pulcherrimus
CTTCGCAACTACACTCTGCGGGATATCATCTTCGCCTCTCGCTTGAGAGGAAAAGTGCGCGACCGCAAGCACGACAACCGCGGCGCTGACTGGATTGAATTTAAAACCATCATCACTCGCAGATGCAACCAGATTTTCGATCTCAACGGGATTTTCTTCGTTTGAAATGGATATTCCCGCAAAGTGAGTATTGAGTTCCTCCATCGTGAATCCATGCAACCCTCCTCTAGCTTTGGGAAGGAGTCCTAGGTTTCGCAATTCCTTCCTAACATCGCTTTGCTGCTTACCCAGCAGTCTACTTTGATAATAGGCGATGCGAGCTTGTTCTGTTTTGGTTAAGGATTCACCTCGCAACTCTAGGAACTCTTTGTGGTACCGTGCATCCCCAGTCCTTTTGTACCGTCTGTAAGTTGCGTCACGTTTTTTGTTTAGCTGTTCAATTTCAACATCGATCCACGGTGGACGGCCGTTATGAGACTTAACTCGCTTTAATGGTGCCAGGGTGTTAATTGCATCTAGTAAGTTGGAGTTAAGGCAGTCCAGCGCTGTGTCAAGGTTGATGTGACATTCCTCCAGGGCAGACCAATAATATTCCGACAAAAGGGATTGTAATTCTGCCGGTTCTATGTTTTTAAAATCCCTATATGTGAATGAATCGTCAACACGGATGGGCGCCCGCACTTTTATGGCTACATTAAGGATGTTGTGTTTGCTGGGTCATGTAGGTTCGTAGTTGTCATGATCCGTTACGATGTCGTTACTGTCAACAAGTATAGTGTCAGTCTGATGAGTCGCTCCGTGCTGAACAATCTGAAGCGTCAGTTCAGCTGCAAGTTTGCGAACAAACTTCGCATCATCACTGTCTGTCAACAGATCTGCATTCAAATCTCCCATTATAATTTTGTGACTGTATAAGTCACAATAATCCCTCATCTTGTCGACAAGATCCGAATACTTGAGATAAGCAATGGCGGGAAGAAAAGCAATGGCGGGAGAGAGAGAGAGAGAGAGAGAGAGAGGTTGCTTCTCGAGTGCAGAGAGACAAGCGCTTTATTTAGTAAACGTTGGTGCGTATATGAGAGTACTCGTAGCGATGGTTGGAACTGGACTGGCGTCTGTGGGCCGGCGGCGATGCGGCCCGCAGCTGGAGTTGAGATAGGGGACGCTTGGACCGCCATCTGCTGCGACGTGGCTGCGGAGTGGTGGGTTATAGCGCGAAATATTCAAATTCAACATTCAGACTTAAATAATAATATAAATTTAAGAGTGCAAATTGATTAACTAGGAGAGTGTCGGCGTATTGGAAATCAATATTTGCTGAAATTTTGACAGGTGTTTTCCAATGGCTCCCTTATTCTCGAAATATCAACCAATTGACCGTAAATGTGCGCTGTTTTAGTAAAAAATCCCGCTTCTAATTCTGATCATAACTCTGCAAGTTTTTGTGCTACAAAAAGTACCCAAATGTAACTAAAAGTAGACGAAAAGAGCTTTATTTTTAGCTTCTTTATGTACCAAAATATTAATCTGGACCAAAGCTATTAACTTTTAAAATACGTGATGAATAGTGCATCTAAATTCAAAGATTTTAACTCTTTTAAATACAGTGATCTTTAGTGTAACTTTCATCGCTTTCTTTAAAAGATAATAACTTTGGCCGAGTTTAATATTTTTTTACGAAACGAATATGAAATTAATGCTCTTTTTGTCTACTTTTAGTTACGTTTTGGTAATTTTTTATATCTTAAAATCTTAAAGAGCTATACTTAGTAGTAGATGCTCCATTTTTTACTAAAATAGCGCACAATTAGGATAATGTGCTTGATATCTCGAGAATAAGGGCCCATTGGAATTAACTAAAGGTGCTACCTTTTATTTCTAGGTGTCAGAAAACACCTCTAGAAGTTTTAGCAAATATCGTTTTCCAAACCTCCGACACTATCCTAGTAAGATAGATAGATAAAAAATTTATTTTCCATAAGTTAAAAAATATATACATGTATAAAATATAGAGTAAGATAAGTCAGGTACATAAGATTACATCGTAAGGTTTATAAAATCTCATCTTTAGGTACATATGGATCACATCGTACGTGAGTATAAAATTACTTATCATACAAGATTGTCATTTGTAAATCATTTTACACAAATACCTCATATTTATCGCGTCAATCGTAAAGATACACATTCATTCATTTATCACATGCATACCAATCTCCTTACACTGATTAATACACTCTTTCATATTCTAAACGGAGATAAAGAATAATTAGTAATTAATAAATAGAACGCAACAGAGCAGGCACATAAATTAATTTCGCATATCACGGTTAAACATTATTATGATAATTGATAAATTCGACGCAGGTGCCTCCGCATCATCATCTTAAATATACAAAATGATGCTAAGTACTTAGTTTACTGGATCAGGATGTTAAATAAACAAAGTAGACTGTATAGAATTTTTGAGCAATAAAAAAATGGTATTTATTGCATTTAAATTGATTAACAGACGCGTGGTGGGAGAGCTGAACTGCTCCAAAATTACACGATGTAACGCGCGCGCTGATTGGCCCATTCAAATCGTTCGTTATACGAAACCAGAATATTCTAAAAGTACTACTGTGTGAATACTAAACATTCCGCTCACCTTGTTTTCATGAAAACGATAACAATAGTCGTAGTGTCAAAATAAAACAACACATAATAATTCAATTGTTGTTTGAGTTTAAATAATTTCAAAAGTCTTTATCATTAATACTAATAAATCTTGAGATAATCTTTGGTTGAAACATTTTGCAATGTACTGCGGATGAACTGAAAAAAAAAGTACAGTGATACGAACGAGCTTACTCAAAGACGAGTATGACTCGAATAAGGACCATAACTCCTGATTAACATTCTTGGCAAGTAGCTGTCCCTAAAATTGAAGATTCTACTACTTTTTTATTTATAGAACTAGAACATGTATTTTTTTATTTTTCCGAATCTAGCTCATTAGCAAGAGTTCATTCAAGATTGTTCTGGCGTAGCCGTTTTGGACCTTGCCAGCACAAATCATTCTGAATGAGTTTCTCAGTTATAGCACCGACGCTATATCAGCTAGTTTGTCAGCAGAATGTATATAATGCCAATATGCATCAGGTAATAATGTGTCGATATCCGAACTCTAGTGAGCTATAAATGTGGACCTTCTTGCTGGAATATCTTGTAGCAAATAAAGAACATCCTTTGAATCTGATCATAAATGAACTCTAATTGGGGGTAAACGCAGATTATCTACAAAATTATGAGCAAACTTAGTTAGTAATTGAGCTACGCATAGCTCTAATCGTGGAATAGACAGAGTTTTCGTGTAGGCAACCTTTGTTTTTGTTCCTAACAAATTAACTTGAGACTTTTCACCTACGATTCGGAAATATACTACTCATGCATATACTAATTTATATGTCAGCGAAACCATGCAGCTTGTATGACTGCTTTGACTGATGTGCACATATCCAACATGGAATACGAATTCTGAAAATGTGCGTTAAAGCGATTGTAGGAAGATTTTTAATACGAAAATAATTGGAGATATCCAGCAGAGCAGATCGTACAATTTTGTAGTTTCGGAAGAAACTACCCTTCTAGTAATAGGTACATCCAAAGATTCCAAAGCTACATTGAAATAAATAAAGAAAAAAAATCATCATTTGGATTATATGTAATTCCCAATACCGAAAACCCTAAACCAACTTTCAAGTTGGCTTCCAATACCAACACATCCTGAGGAAGCTAATTAACTAATTTGGGATTGTTAGACAACCATTTGCTAAGTTTGAACCTCCACTGTCTGACAAATTAATCACCTGCTCCTGCTTGGCCCTCGCCTTTTACAAGGTGCAATAGCCTGACAAGACATATATATATATATATATATATATATATATATAATATATATATATATATATATATATATATATCTTCTTCCAGTATTGCTCCAGCTAAAGGATAAGACTTTCCTTCACCCTGGGCCAATTGTTTAAGAGTTCTACTTGCTAAAAACGAAGAAGAAACGAAACCAAACGTAACCGTGGTAAGCAGATACGTATTTAATTCCTGGGACACATCCTTCCTCTAAACGATGGCCAGCAAACGTTGATCTGCCTCGTGCACCTTGTGATTATTCCGCTAACGCGATTTTAAATTTCCGCGCTTTACTATCTCAGCCTAAGCTGATATCGTCTCGAATCGACCAGCGTTTCGCATGAGTCGCGAATTTGAGCGTCAGGTATGTGCGAAATCATAAATAGATCGCACACGCGAGACTCTTCCTCTTTCTGCTCGCGGCGCTCGCACCGAAGGGACCTCAGCCTGGAGCAAATTTCCTGCGCCGAGCCATCATCAACGATCTTGGCCGAGGCAACATACTTATAGGTGCGTTGACGAACGTGAAGTAGAGGCACCTTGACAAAGGCATTTTTCAAATCAACATCGAGCGTCGTCGAGGGAAAGAGCCAACGAGGAAGCTTTCGCAAAAGATCCAAAGCTAAGTCGATAACAACTATTACCACAAGAAAAGCATTAATTATAGTTATTCGATAAACGCCGATTTGTATAACATGATAGTCTTAACGTATATTATCACAATCGCTTTATTTTTACTTAATATGTCTATTAGCGCGCGTTAATA
Organism: Gastracanthus pulcherrimus; assembly: GCA_949152435.1. NCBI lineage: Eukaryota > Metazoa > Arthropoda > Insecta > Hymenoptera > Pteromalidae > Gastracanthus > Gastracanthus pulcherrimus. The sequence continues at coordinate 36,429,730 of OX424575.1, forward strand.
TAATTCTAAAATTACGAATATGAGTACATCCAGGTTAATTAATAAATTATGTTACTGATAGAAATAATGATAATTATTGTAAAGTAAAATTGACGGCGAATATAATAATGTGAAATTGATAATAAATAAATATGCAGTACTGAAATGATGCAATGTATTAACTACAGCGTTATGAAAGAAAGAGAACCAAATGAAATCGGCTACGCGTAAAGGTCGTAAAAAAAAGGGCCAGCGTTGGCGCTCTCGACAACGACAAGGCCGTGCAGTTTAGACTCTCGTGTGGTTCACATCGTGTGACTATTAGGGAAAGAATCGGCTTTTTAGCGTAAATGCGTCACAGGAATATATCGGCTAGGCATTTGAATAAATATAATTTTGAAAGTTTAAACTGTTATTGAATTATTAATTTCTCCTCTCGTGAATCCGGCTTTGTGCCGTAACAAATGATACTCTAAATATCCGAATTATATTATATTCTTTATTCATTTATTTGCATGTTTGTATGTGTGTATGTCATCCTATAATTATAGTACCTTCATTGTCATCCTGATTTTCATAAACAAACCGATTTGTTCCGGATTTAAGAAAAGATGCCACTTATCGGCCATTTCATATAAGTAATATTTTTACAACCTATATTTGAAGATACATTCTAACGATATCGGCTGCAAAAACGAACCTATGCATCCTCCACCTATTGAGCAAAATTATCATATCTGGAAGATTTGGACCTGTGTAAAGAAAATCGTTAAAGAAAAGCTTTGTCGTGGTGCTGCTCTCCTAGATCACTCCATGATGGGGTGCGGTATAAAGAAACAAGACTATAACTCGAAATCCTTGGAAATAAAACGACGCATATAACCTGCAGATTCATACTCCCCCATAGAATCGACGTAAGCCTCAAGCAATTTAGGAGTTTTTTGGAACCGCTTTTCTAAATTGTACATCCTCCGAACTGCTACGGAATAGGAATCTCCCCATGTGGATGGAGTTAGACTTTAAAGGTAATCGTACCAAATATCTGCCATTAGATTCCTCCTTTAGAAATTTATTTGTAGAAGGTACCTCCTCTATTTCCCAGAATTTTCGAAGTAGCGTGTTGAGCTCGATGTCGCTGACTTGCAGATTGGCGGTGATTGGAGTCCTTTGACTAAGACTCGATGACGTTGGTCCCCAGATAATTCAGCCCAATAGCGTTTCCAACGCAACCAGTGCATCCTCGCTGTTGCCTTTGCGTTAATCTTCTTCTACGACCTGCGCATATATTCGTCCTCCCAAGCAATTGTCTGAGTGGACAAATCGAGGGTCAACAAACGTGATGTCTCGAAGACGGTCCCACTCCATTGATCGGCCTGTAAAAGGATTATATGCAATAACTTTTGGAAGCACATAAGCAATGACTCCATAGCTGGAGACAAAGTGAGGCTTTACAGTAAAGTTCACTTGACTATTACAAATGGTAGTTTTATTATTTCCAACTCCTGTACTTGGCACTCTAACAGACTTTCTCTAGATCCTTAAACTTTGACAAAGTTACTCGGAAATAAAGGATGCTTGAGCACACTGATCGAGCATCGCCCTGACTAAACGATGCCTACCATTGCCAGCATAAACCTGAACTCATGCAGTTGGTACTACTCTTCAATCTGTGATTTCTCACTGCTGATCACAGAAATTGGAAGAAGACTAGTGGACATATAAATTTTTGGTTCCGATCTAAAGACTACTGAAGAACTATAAGGTTTTGCATTCTCTGAATTGACCTTTAGGGTATTACGAGTAAAATGCAACATGGAATGATGCTTGGCCGAGTAGTATTGATATATTTTTGTCACCTGATAGTCCTGCACCATATGATTGGATAGGAAATTAAAGTATAAATGCTTCCTCATAGCCAAATTTTTCCTCTCAAAAGGAGATTTCAATTGAAAGCCTTCACAATTAATAATGAAATCTGCGCCCTGGCACAAAGCGCATGAAGAACTTTTAATCTTGCCTTCTTGAGCAACATGAACTGATTTAAAGCTTCTGTTCTGCTGAAAGGAACTCTTTTCCCTATAACTATCTGAACGACCTTTTGAGTTCTTTTCGACCGAAGAAATATCATGAGTACTTTCTAACTGCACTAAAGCCAACCTTTCACTATCGAGAAATTTATCCAACATTTCAAAATCAGGAGGCTGGAACGGTGTATCTGATTTGGCCACCGTTTCCTTTCATTTTCTCTGAACTAACCTGTCAACTATCAAGAATACTGTAAAATGATTCCAATGATCTACAGGACTTCCTAAAATTTCCAATGCTTGCAGAATATTTTTTGTACCTTTATGTACCCTGCTAACCTTATGAGCAGACTCCGCTTTCATGGATTTTATGGACATAGATTTCGAGAGAAGCTTCGTAATCAACAACCTCGTATTTTTATAATAATCCTTTACTGCCTTCCATACATTAGGAAAGTTCTCGCCAGTAAAAAGTGTAAAAAAAGTTGTTTGTGGTGGGTTGTGTATAAATATTTATATATTTTTTGTGTCAAATCAATATACAGTGTAAGTGTAATGTCTTCGAGTGCCAGACCAAGGGATGTTCAAGGTAGAATGTTGGGTTGCCCTGGTAAACTTACTTGGGGAAGACCAACAAAAAAAAACAGATTTTTTACGAAAGAAAAGGAGATGGTCCTCCTCTAAAGAAGCTAAGAAATTCAACTTCCAGTAGAAAAGTTAAGGACATTATAACTGAAGGCGGTGAAATCAGGAATAGAATTATCGACATTGACATCGTATTTCCTGAACCGCAAAAAATTGCATGTTGCAAGATGTCATGGAAAACTGAATTTCTCTGAATCTGATATACGAGGACTTGGATTAAAATTGAGATTTCATGTTCAAATTGTACAAATCCAAGAATTGCATCAATTAATTCAAGTAGATTCATTGGCAAAAAAAGTAATGAATATGAAGTTAATAGAAGATCTGTTTTGGCTATGCGTGCTCTTGATCATGGACATGCTGGACTTTCAATATTTTGTGGAATTAAGGATTTGCCACAGACAATGTCGCACAGAAATTTTGACAATATCAACGATCAATTGAGTGAAGCTTGTGAAGTGATTACTGAAGGCTCCATGAGTAATAGTGCGATAGACGAAATGAGTATCTTGCCTTCAGATAGTGTTGGACTTCCTCTGTCCGGAGATGGTTCTTGGATAAAAAGAGGCTTTTCCTCACTCCAAGGTGTATCTAGTGTAATAGGAAATTCTACCGGAAAAGTGCTTGATATTTCTATAAAAAATAGTTTTTGTAAGAGTAGCTCTTTATGGGAAGGAAAAGAAGACACACCAGCTTATGAAGAATGGATTGAAACGCATCAAAGTCAGTGTACGTCAAATCATCAAGGCAACGCTAGAAAAATGGAGGTAGACGGTATTGTGGAAATTTTTCAGCGGTCTCTTGAAAAATATGGTGTTATGTACTCGCAGTATATTGGTGATGGTGATTCGAAAGTGTATAATGCAGTATTCAATGCTAAACGAGCCTGAAAGCGATAAAGCAACTTACGTAGGGTAGTATGCTTCTATTTCTGGAAAAATAATACCAGCTTTGACGAGGATAACAGTGCTTAGTCTCAGTATGATGACCACGATTCACTGGAATGCTCCTCCTAGCCCTATATTATATAGAACTCAAAGCCAATACAAACCCAAATGAACTATTTGGTACCAAAGAGGCGAATGACTTAACCTCACCTTATTAAAACAACCAAAATTTCATATGACTCGTTCAACTGGTTCAGAGACTTAAATTTACTGGTGCAAGTTGTATAAATGTAATTGAAAAATAATAATTGGCGTAATGCCTCAAACTACAATAATAAAACCAAACTTAAGCTAAATTTTAAAGTAATAGTGCATAGATATAGGTAGAGGGTAAAGAAGAAGTAGACAAGAGAGTATTTTATTTATTTTTTCAGCAGCAAAAATTCACTCAAAAAAATAAAGCAAGTATGAAGCAATATTTTATTAAATAAAAATAGCAGAAGAAACAGCATAAATATTTATCGAAATAAAGCAGCAAGTCAAGCAACGAGCTAGCAATGCAATGAATGAAGCTGAAATCAAAAAGCAAAGAGAATTCTTTGTGAGATAAAGACCACACAAGAAAGATAGTAAAGAAAAGAACGAAAACAACTTATCTCGTTTTCTGATGTGTGCTGTTGAAGTTCTCACACAAGGCCTTTCTAACCTCTCCTTTTGACTTGTCAAGATGTCGCCGCTTTGCTGCAGCTCCTTCTCTGCTCGCAGCTTGCTTGCTCGCATCGATTGCTTCGGCTCAGCGTCGCGCCGCTACTGGATATGCGTGGGGTTATGTGGCCCTGCTGTTGCTGAAGCTGCGTGTGGCTGTAGCACCGTTGCTGCCCCTTACTTTGCTGCGATGTCATCAGCTCATGCTTTCGCTGTATCGCGAGTCGTATCTCACGCGTCGTTGTCTGCGCTGCTGTTGCTCCTGCGCTGCTGTTGCCCACGCGACTCGTATCGGCATCGTTGCTCGTAGCTCCAACTGCGATACTGAGACCCGCGCTCCCTTTCGTGCGTAGCTGTATACCGTGTCGTCCTATGCGTTCCGTCTTACTCACTCGATGAACTGGTGGATTTTATACCGCTTACGCGATGTTTTCGAAAGTTTCTCTCTGTCGCTCTTTTGCTCCCATTGACGATTGAATTATCGTCGACGTGCTGGAGATTGGAAGTTACCTGGGATTCTCCTATACTCCCAATGCACGAAGTCTTTCTTATTTGCTTCTCCCCTTTTGGTTGCAAAATGGACTCATCGGCTGCCGATCGAGGAGCCGCTTCTCTCCGCCGCTGCCAACATGTACTCGTCGAATGTAAATCTTTTGCAGAGTACTCTCTGCCGATGATGCCTTTCCCTCTTGATGCGGATCACGATGTCCAGGAGGTGACCGCAATGTCTGGCCTGTTGCCGCTGACTGTAATTTCTACTTACGTAGAAACTACACGATGCTGGAGCAGAATCTCGACATCGAGCTCCGCTCGCACGATGCCGCTCGAGACGTACAGATTTTCTTCTTACAAGAAAACTGAGACGAGTATCACTCCCCGCACCAAAAAAGAACGAGTCAAACAAAGCAAAGTGTTTTGCATTGTTCGTTAGCTCGCGCACATGTGTCGAAAACCTTACAGTTACGGAAGCCTGTATAGCTCAGGTCGTATCGTGGCGCTCATGTCACTCTACACGCTATATGTGCGGCATTTCACGTGTGCAATGTGATGTAGTAAATTATTAAAACGCATTTATTGATCGACAAGGAAAGTTTACTCTATTTCAGGTATGATGATTCTGTAATTCTATTATATTTATTCATTCTGTCTGTATGAAATTGATATGATATTAATAAATACAGTTTTTAATGTGGAAAAGTGAAGCAACATAACCTCTACTTTCCAGAATGAGTTTCATAAAATGTTTCAACGAGAAGAAGTTCTTTCATTTACCAACAAAAAATCAACAAATAAGTATAAAAACGATCAAGACTTATTTTCCAGAGGCATGTGGCTTGACTTACGAGTTTAATAGTGAAACACGGAGCGTTAACGTTGTCAATGATCATTTTGAATTAGTTGAATACTTATAGAGGAATATGAGATTTTTTATGCTGAAGAGTACAGAGGTATTCATTATTTTACTTATGAGTATATATGAGATGTATATTAATACCAATGTAATATTATGGTAAATATATACATAAATATTTTAATAATTACAGCCAAGACAAAGCGTGTCAGTACAATAATAAAGATAATTGAGAAGCATTGAGTGAACTTAAATGCATCTAAACCAAAGAAGAAAGTTGATGACGAACCAGTAATGACCAAATTAATTGTTGGATGGAAACGTAAGAAAATAGCACTTGAAAAAATAAAACGTATTTGTACAATGAAATCAAAGATCTATGTGTAAACTGTATACAAAATTAAGACAATGAAATTTTTTTCAAGAATTTAACAATTGAACTCTATTTTCTACAATTTTACCAATGATGTTGATAAAGAGTGTGACTTTTGGGCTTTCTCTTCTAAAATTCGCAAAAAAAATAACAAATTATGATTACACTTACTTACAAAAAGAAACTTAAAACCAAAAATCTGACATCATTTAATTTACAGAGCCGTTCTAAAGACTCTCAGAAAGTGGGTGGTGTAAATTCTACATCGATTTCAAGTACGTTGAATACGTTTGTATTTGATAAAATGGGATATCACTAAAAAAATTTAGAAAATATTATTTTATCTTGTAGGTTGTTTTAAAAGACCAGTTAGTAATTCTAGTGATGATCCTCGACATAAAATAGCAACACCTTCAAAGTCTTCAAATTTGTTAAAAAAATCATCTATTACATAAATGGAAAAGAAAGAGTTAACTACCCATGATGGGTTAAGTATCTTTCATTCTAAAATTTTATGTGATATAAGTAATTTTGAAACTTTATCTATGGAGATACCAGATTTTGCAGATGAAAATGGAAGAAGCCCTAAAATATCAACTGCTGCGTTTGAAAAAGTGCGATCATTGAATGAGTTGAAATGCCCCATTAAATTTAAATTAGCAACCAAAGATGACATCCTCTTTTCTAATAGATTAATAGGACAAGGAAAATATGGCACCGTACAAAAAGCAGTATATTGCCATGAAACAGTAGCAGCGAAAACTATCCGAAGAGGATTTCAAGATAAATACATTCCGAGAGAAATCTATGTAATCACTCAGCTTAAGCATTCAAATATCATAGCAATTAAAAGTGCTGCTTTGGATCTTACTCATTGCTATATTATTATGGAATATTTTCAAAGCGTTAATTTAAGAAGCTTAATTTTTGTTGCAAAGACGAAAGAAAAATTTGCTTTAGACGAAGATGACAAAAGCTATATCGCTGAGCAAATTTGTAGAGCTGTTTCGTATTTACACTATTCTTCAATTAATATATTACATGAAGATTTGAAACCGGAAAATGTTCTAGTAAACACTGACCTAATAGTTAAACTTTGTAACATGGGATTGAGTTGAACAACTGATTTACAAAGCAGTCTCAATACGACAGTTGGAACCAATCATTAAGGAACCCCTATGTACATGGCTCCTGAATTGTTATTGTGTACAAAATCAGCTACCGTTTATTCAGATGTATGGGTTTTAGCGTGTATGCTGAAAGAATTGTTTCTTGAAGAAACCATATGGCCTGTATCGTTGTTGGAAGATGTAAAACAAATCATTTTAAAAAAGTGCCTAATTTAAGAGGAATCGACACAGAAAAATACGATTTATTGAGCAGTTGTTTTAATTATGATCTGAAAAGCGACCTCAAAGTTCTACTTTGTTGCAAGCTTTCGAGATTAGTTATAAAACTTCTTCTTCAGATGAAGATGAAAATGAGTGATATTACAGTTCAATATTAAAACTTATATTAAACATTTTTGTTTATTTAAATAATTTTAATTTTAAAAGACTATTCTAAGATTAAAAAAAAATAGCTGCATACTAAAATTGAATAAAGTAAAATAATATGAATCAAGTATTGCAGTATTTATTTAGAATGAACGTGTTTTATATTATCTAAAGATTAAAAAAGACTAACTGTATACTAAAAAAATGTAAAATAATGTGAATCAATTATTACAGTACTTAATTAGATTAAACATGTTTTCTTTTATCAAAGATTATAAAAGACTAACTGTATACTAAAAAATGTAAAATAATGTGAATCAAGTATTACAGTATTTAATTAGATTAAACATGTTTTATCTTAGCCAAAGATTAAAATAGACTTTAGACTGCGTACTAAAATAAAGTAAAATGATGTGAATTAAGTATTGTAGTATTTAATTAGATTACACATGTTTTATCTTATCCAAACTTAAAAATGGACTGTAGATTTCGTACTTAAATAAAGTAAAATACTGTGAATTAAGTATTCCAGTATTTAATTAGATTAAATATGTTTTGTCTTATCAGTAAAAAGAAACAGTACTATATATACATATATATGTATAGAAAAATGTAATAGTTTATTTGTTTTTTTAATAAAATTATCAAAATGAAAATATAAATGCGTTTCTTTATGATATCCAATTATATTATTATAATGTCTTAACGAGTTCTATATTATAAACAATTTTTATTTGCAAATAATGCTTAAGGATTTTTAATCATAAATAATAACATTGTTCTTAAAACAAATTATTTTTATTATTTTATAAAAATCTTATGGGTGATTGTCAAAAAGTTGGCTCTATTTAAAAGTATGATTTTCAACAAAAAAAGGTCTTTGAAACCGAAAATAAAAAATATGATGTAATAATATTAATCGTATAAATAAAGAAAATTAAAATGAGCGAGATCAAAAAACACTTTTATGTAGTTAAAAAAATATTACAATGTTGAAAGTTTCTTATAACCAATTCTTTTAAATTACGAATTTATATAGTATAAATTTCATTTAATATTGTTTGATATATATTAGCTTACATGAAGTATCTCTTGTTTAGCACAAATTAAAAATTGCACCGTTTATTACAGAATATAAACGATTATGATCTACGCTTAAATAGGTTAAAATGTTGTTTATTTACCTATTTGTCGTATTCGATGCTACCGCCTTCGATTATTTTACTACATTTAACGTAATCATTGGACGGACAAGACATTTGTGGTGCACACATTTTTTTAGTAGTTAATTTATTTAAAGGCACCAGATGTTTTAATGTAAATACTGAAAAGAAGAGTCCAATAAAGAAAGAATTGGTACTACTTTCTTTTGCTTTATTGCTTGTATCATTTTTCATGTACTCAATACCATCGATATACCTGCGTATATCCTCGGCATATCCAGTTTGAGTAATGCGATCCGAGTATTGTGAAACTGTCTGAAGCCCACTTGAAAAGAATCTAGAATTATGAAATCTTTAAAATTGTCTATTATTCTTTCAAGAAATTCAAACTGTGAGCTGAATAAATGAAGCATAGACGATGGTACAGTCCACTGGTGTATGGTGCCTAATAAATCTAAAGAGATGTCATGATTTCTCTTCTCGTTAAAGTTGGTCTTCATGGATGCAATGGTGGGGGTAGAAGCAGTAAGTGGATCTCTGTCAGTATTATTGTTCAACATTTTAAACATTTTGTGTACAGGGCTCGCCTTTATCAATTTGTGACGATATTGTGTGTTTGAGAAAATTATTTTATATACGTGATATCAAGTTAAACAAATCATTTTATACCAAAAATGGAGAAGTTATATTTGGTTAAATATATCACTTATATTTACTTTTGATTATATCATGCATATAGTACTTAGTCCACAGTAGCGCCACTACCGTAGGCATGGAGGAGTAGACATATGAAATCACGGGAGTGGGGGTAAAGTCAGATCACCTTTCATTCTTAAACCGTAGTCAGCATCCACCTCGATGCTGTTTCGCGTGCACCCCGCACACCTTCTGAAAAACACATAGGTCTCATCGTTGCTGATGTTAGAGAATTGCAACTAACCACTGCTGATGTCAACGCCACAAAACGTACAAATACAGAAAATAGCAATTAACACCAATAAAAACGCGATATTATCCACGTCCGAAATATTCCGCAAAAATCAAAGCCGACATTTTACAATTTTTGTCCTCCATAAAAGATGGTTCTTCTATATGAGCGTAATAAACGTTCCCGAGTCTCAGGCTCCAAAATATATTTACACGAGGTAGTTTATTACATCAGGAGAAAAATCAGTTACTGCACGACTATTTACTTTTATCAAACTTTATTAACATTTGCGAAATAACAGTTAAACAGCCCATCTGTGACGTGTTAACTCTACGATGATCCAAAGAAGGCTGACAAGCAATTATTACAAACAGTCGAAAACTGCTTTGAAATACTACTCATTTGTTTATTTTAACATAAAATATGATTCGACGGACTATACTCGAATGTTTTATAATATATTTTATACGATTTTATAAATATCACAGCATTTGTATTTATACAGTACAATTTTAATGAAAAATAATTTCCCTGTTTAAGGAGATTCAGGGGTTACAAAACGACCAATTTATTTTCTTTTTTCTTTCTATTTTTTAAAAACTTGTTAGTGTCAATCATTATACATCTTATAATACGAGTAGTATATCTTATGTACATAAAAAAATGTTTAATCAACAATTATGATGTTGCAATTACGATTATTGTCAATTGAGAAAAATTCATTGAAAATGCAGAAACTTTTTTGTTTTCTAGCAAATTTTAATGATCGGTGTCTTATTTTGTTCTTTGAATGTTGTTTGACAGTTCGACCGAAAAAAACTTTAAAATAATTCATGATTACTACAGATATTAAACACGTAATCTAGTTAAACAATTAGCTTTTCCGTAGCACATATGAATTATTTTGAAATTTTCATTTGGTCGATCTATCAAACAACATTTAAAGAACAAAATAAGACCCTGATCATTAAAATTGGATGAATAACAAAAAATTTCTGCATTATTAATGATTTTTTTTCTATTGATAATAATCGTTTTTGCAGCATCACAATTGTTGATTAAATAAATTTTGTATATACATGAGGTATACTAGTATCAGATATGCAATGATTAACACTAACAAGTTTAAACAAAATCGAAAGAAAAATGAAAATAAATTGGTCGTTTTGTAACCCCTGAATCTCCTTAAAGAATCCCATTCACCAATCGGGTGTTTCCCAATACATCTTTCAGATTCAAATCCATTAACTCTATTGAAAAGTTCAATTGTAAAAAGATAAATGCTTCCGAAAATGGTGGAAATGTATTATTTATTTCAGAATTACCTGTAGTTCTTCTTATATAAATCACTTTCGATATTTTTAAACAAGAATCATTTATAAAAAATAGGATTGGCAATTTAATTGGATCTCTTTCGTGGTATCGAAATCTCGGTTGTGGCATGAGCTATATTTATTTGAAAAATTTTGTTATTGATTAAGGAAGCGTACAGAAACCTAACTTTTTTTTCCAAATCTAAAAAATCGAATTTGTAAAGAATAAGGTGATAAAAACTGACGAAATGTCACCTCCGTAGCATGTCACTTCTGTCGTAAAAATAAATTTTCCCACATTAAAGCGCATAAGGATTTAATTTCAAAGCTAAAAGTTTTCCTATCATAATTATGTACTTTAAGAATGTTTTATTGCAACGTAATACAATAATACAATTTCTAATTAAAGTAAAAGTTTGAGAAATTTTGGACCCCAAATTTGACAGTTCACTGAAAATCACCAATATAATATATGGGCAAATCTCCAGAACTTTTGATTTTAGTGTTCCACGTAACATTTTTTAGGTAAATAATATTTAATGCAATATTTTAAAGTTTTATACTATTTAAGAACATTTAATAGATTATGTTAAATGGAAGAAATGGAATTTGCACATCATTCAAGATTTTTATTAATGTACAAAGATAAAAATCACTCATTTTGCGTATCCTAACTACTATATGCATATACTAATTATGCCACAACTTTTTTAGCGTTTAAAATATTGATTCAAAAATTTGGCAGATGCTATCCAATACTTATCAAAGCATATTGTGCATGTACAAGAAACTAAGCCACCTATAAAAGCAAAATGGTGGGTGCTTGAATTAGTATCCATAATTTTTTGTAATTTTCCATTCTTACAGCTTTTCGAAAACAAACCAGTAACTTAAAATTCACTAAGAAATTCTTTTCTAAAAAATGTATTGATCTTACAAAAATAATGATAAAAAAATTCTTAGTGTAAAAGAAAATCGCAAAAGTTTTAGTACATGCTAAAAGGAGTTAATTTACCGTCGAAAAAAAATTGTGTGTTAATCGTGTCACCTAGAAACGTGCACACCGCAAAGTTTTGGCAATAAATATATTATTGACAATAGTAATATCTTGTATCACGTAGGAGCAAGATTTTGAGGTTTTACAACGGTAAAATTACGGATATTATTAAGTTTTTATAGTAAAAAAAAATCCGAATGGTTGCTTTTAAAGAAAAATTTTTTATCCGCCCATGAAAAAAACCGCTGCTAATTCATTGGAACTTATTTTCCTAAAACTAAATAAATTATTCCAATATGAATTTCTTTATCCAAATATATTATTTTAAATTGCTATATTGCTATATTTGTTTCTTATTAATAGCTCAAAAGTTGGGTTTTTTAACATCAATTGTTGTCAAAAGATAAATTATAAAAAATTATACGTTTGTGATCACAGCTTGCAGTATCGATTCCAAAATATAAAAATAGAAAATCGTTATAAAACAAAATCGAATTGAGGAATCTTTAATTAAATAAAATTATGCTTGAACAAATAAATAAATAATTTTTTAGGAGATTTTTTCACAAATTTTTATCAACAATTAACTGTTATGTCTTATACATATAGTATTTTATCATTCTTTAACGGTCGATGTCAAGATACGAGGGTAGTTCAATAAGTCTTTAGAATAAAGTATAAAAACAATTTTTTTTGGGTAAATTTTTTTTTATTTTTAACATAATCTCCTTGGAGCTCTATACACTTGGTCAATCGCTTTTTAAGTTTTTTTAATCCTTCAGAAAAGTGCGTTTTCGGAAGTTCCTCAAAAAAAGCACTTACAGAGGCAATGACGTCTTCGTTGTCCGTAAATCTCTGTCCACCGAGCCATTTTTTCAAGTTTGGAAATAAGAAAAGTCACTGGGGCTAAATCTGGTGAATACGGTGGGTGTTCGACCAATTCGAATTTTAGTTCTTCAATTTTAGCCATTGAAACGAAGCATGTGTGAACTCGGGCGTTGTCGTGATGAAAGAGAATTTTTTTTCTCGCCAAATGTGGTCGTTTTTTTTTTAATTTCTTCTTTCAGCTGCTCTAATAATGATGCATAATACTCACCAGTAATTGTTTTACCCTTTTCCAAGTAGTCAATAAGTATAATTCCACGTGCATCCCAAAAAACTGTAGCCATAACCTTACCAGCTGACTTTACGGTCTTTGCCTTCTTTGGAGCTGGTTCGCCTGTGGAAATCCACTGTTTGGATTGTTCCTTTGTCTCAGGAGTGTAGTGGTGTATCCATGTTTCATCCAGAGTCACAAATCGACGAAAAAATTCCTCAGGATTCCGACTTATGCGCGCCAAAAGAGCCTCAGAGGCGACCACTCTATTGCGTTTATTCTCAGCTGAGAGAAAACGCGGCACCCATCTTGCCGATAGCTTTTTCATGCCTAATTTTTCATGTAGAATTGAAACAACTGCACCTATAGATATCCTTGTGGCCTCAGCTAACTCACGCACTTTTAATCTTCTATCCTTCAACACCATATCGTGGATTTTATTGATGATTTCGGGAGTAGTTGCTTCTACGGGCCTTCCTGAACGTGGTTCGTCACTTATTGATGTACGACCACGCTTAAATTCATTTACCCAGTTATAAACCGTTGCTAAGGCAGGGGCAGATGTGCCATGAACTGAGTCCAATTCATTTTTTATCTCATATGGAGTTAAACCCTTTAAATGAAAATGTTTAATTAGCGCTCTGAACTCGTTTTTTCCATTTTTCTTAACAAGCAATTTTTTTTTCTTCAATTGGTTATAAAAACACGTAAACTCAGAAGATGTGGACTGTGACTGCACCATATATCTAGTCGGGAGTGGTGCTGACTGAAAACAGATGATTTGGAGCGATTCGCGCGCCATCTGTTGGTCATTCTAAAGACTTATTGAACTACCCTCGTATATGTTATATGTTATATGTTAAAAGATAAATATAAGCCTTGAAAAATTAAAATTGAATCTAAAATAGAGATTTCTACAATAGCGCAGTAAGAGTCTTTTTTAACCGACTTCGAAAAAGGTTTGTCCAGCGATTATTCCGAAACTACTCGAATTATTTAATTATTGCTGAAATGATTCGTTTTTATATCTGTTAACTAAGATGATACGGCGGGGCCAACGTAATAGCTAAAAACGCGCGCGTGTGCGTATACACACACGAGCGCGCAGACATACGAACACGTGTTCAGCGACAGGCAACGAATTCGCGAATAGCATGAGAAGGAGGACGGGAGCGAGAGAGATGGAGAGAGTTGACTCGGGTATATATCGGCGACGCACAGCCGAGGAGACACTCAGTTCTCTCTGACCTCTCAAGCCGTGGCTATCCAGCGAGCAAGCCTCGCGCTCGGGATACTAGGGTGAACTCGGGCCACTTCTTGTGGTGAGCGCACGGTGATGTGGCGAATCCTCGCCTATCTACCGCGTGCTATCTCTCTCTTTCGCTTCCCTCTACCTTAACTCCACTCCTCTTTAATTGTACCTTTACCCTCAATAAAAAAACAAGTTTCACACAAATTGTTTTCTAAGGATTGTAACTCATTCTTCCCCGCCTCTATCTATTATTCGGGTGCGCCGGACGTCCTTCAGTAGCCACTGGAGGGGGAAATGCGCTAACGAATTCCCTAAAAGGCATAGCTCGTGGCGGCCAACGCGCTGCCCGAGACTACGTTTTCAGGGTTTTACTCGAGAAAAGCGCGCTGGCGCCTTTCTCGGGGTTTTGACTGCTTGCCCGGCGGAGAGCCAACGCGCCCTCCTGCTGGTTCGAGTTGGCATATCAAAAAACAAAGTAAAGTTGCACTTTTGCAGCTCCGACCTCGGCGGCGTAACGTGACCTCGGAGCGTAACTATCAAGGGCGAATCAAGAAAAAGGTTGTTTCTCGCGCACTTTTTCGGGTCTGTACGCGAACCGTGTGTAAGAAAACACATCTGGAAAACGAACTCTTCTACGTTGGAGTAGAAGAACGGCTTAAGTCCGTTACAATATATATATATATATATATATATATATATATATATATATATATATATATATATATATATATATATATATATATATATATATTTAAAGTATGTACATTACCAGTTTTCATGGACAAGTTTCGACGTAAAGTTTCAAACAAACTCCGAATATTTGTAAAACGCATACAATAAGAGACTCCTCTTGTTGGTGCTTTGTAGCCTTTGGATCCTCTCGAATGAGAATCAAACATCCAGAAATAAGTAACATCAGCTTGATTATTACGATATACAGCAATTGATGTTAAGTTAGCTGTAAGTATTCCATAAGTATGTTCAGAGAAAAAAATGATTAGAGCATTTTTCAAGTTTCTGAATCCAGCATCAGTATCATCATTAATTAGATGGCCGTTCGAAGCAAGTTCATCACAAACACGGATATCAACATTGCGATTGTTATACGTAGTATGAGATTGCAGTTCTGTCACCCTCAAATATTCTGTATTTGCTTCCACTGAATTAGGAGCGATTCGGTTCGCTACACATTCTCGATACAACCTATATTCTAACAGGAGTACATAGTCGATATCACTTGCACAGTTATTCGGGTCGAATAGAAAGAATGCAATGCAAGCAATTGCTGCCATTGCTGTACACTGATTTCCACGAGAACTGATATCAAATCTGTTTCTGGCTTGATGGAATGTACCACGTAAAATTGACACATTCTCTGACAAAATTACGTATCTACTATTCGAATCGGGTGGTACCCCTTGAAAACCATTTTCTGGATTCCTAATTATAGGATTATCAACAACTTGTGCTAATTGAGCTACGTAAATATTATCGGGGAAGAATGGAATCACATAATGATACAGAGAATTGTTCTTCATTAACCACTGCAAGGCTACTTTTAGTTTATCAATATCGACTTTCAGTTGTCTTATGCGCTGTAGATTTTCCAGACTCTCCGCGACTATAACAATTCCAGCTTGACTTAATTGTAGCGTCTTGCGCAAATAGAACAACTTGCCCTCTGCACCAATCTTGACTGAATCGATTGTGAACTTTGATGATCTTCAGATGAGACACAATTCGGCTGAGAAGTCTTTGCTTAATATCCGATAAATTGACCAATTCCTCAGGCACAGACGATGTTTCCCTTTTATTCCAAAAGGCTTGAGGTGGAATTTTTCGTTTCTTAATATTATTTGTACATCGAGAGCAGGCTAAAACAGTTCCCAATTCCACTATATCTGAAGGTATGATAGATGACAATTGAGTTGTATTCAAATTGCACCATTGTTATGGATATAGAGTCTTTTTACATATTGCGCAGGGCACGTCGCAAAATCTTGCTCTTTGTGTTACGGGTTATTTGTAAGCAACGTTCTCTTTCTTCGGAACTCTCGTTTGCAAGCAGATTGTGAATCAAGGAAAAACGATGTTCTCGTTCTTCGAGAGTCTCGTTTTCAAGCCGATTGTGAATCAAGGAGAGACGATGTTCTCGTTCTTCGAGAGTCTCGTTTGCAAGCAGATTGTCAATCAAGGAGAGACGATGTTCTTGTTCTTCGAGAGTTTCGTTTGCAAGCCGATTGTGAATCAATGACAGACGATGTTCCCGTTCTTTAGGAGTTTCGTTTAAAAGGCGTTTTTTGATCAAGAATATACGGTATGTTCGCTCTTCTGTTGTTCCATTTAATAGTCTTCGGTGTACTCGGCTAAGTCGGTGTTCTCTTTCGGATTTTTTCTCTTTCGATAATTTTGAACTCATATATTTTCGCATCCGGGACAGTCTTTCAACGCATTTGTTAGGAAATTCCTCGCGACGAATGTCTGCCATTTTCTTCTTTACTCGAGAAAGGCGTTCAGATTTAGCCTCTTGCGTTTCGTGCAAACGGTATTTTCTCTTACGCGCAGCATCCTTTGTTGGTCGAACCATATTACAATATAAATTGAATGAAACTCAGTCCTTACAACTAAAAAGTCTGAAATAAAAAAATTTTTTGGTAAAAAAAACCAACTTCGAAAAATACACTAAATGTGTGAAAAAAATGTACTAAAAAGTGTGAAATAATTCACAAAAATGTTCTCAAATTCGGCGCCGAATTACAAATTGACACATACCGTCACCTCTTTTTGTTTCATTGGGAATCTTATTCTTGACTAATTGTTTGATAGCGTAGTTTGCGTACCGCCGCTAGGTGGCGATGGCCTAAGCACATTAAGATTATCCGGGGGATAATACATAAAAGCTCGCACCAGCAGTTACACTTGTAACAGTATTATTTGAATTATATGTGATAGTTTAGCCGATGACTATCATTTGAAGAAGATTGTTACATTGGAAGTTACGAGTATTTCAAAAGCATTTTCTCTCAAACCAGTGCTTTCGATTACGAGATATTAACTTTAAGTGAGATATACAATAGTGGGACGCATATTTCGTTCCAGGTTTAAAGAAATTGGACCCACTTCAATATTATTTATAAATTATATTCTTGAGCAAGATACTACCGTCACGGACCCTATTGTGGATCAGTGCCTCTATTATGAATCAGTTTACGTTAAAACTATATTGTGAAAGTTTTGCGTTACTTTTATTATTATTTTGAAAGCACTTATTCTTATGTATCAAAATAATTAAAGAAGTAATACAATACTTTTATAATGTCTATTCAGAAGTAAATGATTTACAATAGAGGCACTAATCCACAATAGGGTCTGTGACAGTATATGTCAATTTGTAATTCGGCGTCGACTTCGAGAACATTTTTGTGAATTATTTCACACTTTTTAGTGCATTTTTTTCACACTTTTAAGTGCATTTTTCGAAGTCGGTTCCTTTTTTTTAAAAATTTTTTTACATAACAATATCTATCTATATTATTTCGATGAGGCCCGTTTCTATCGATGCACCTACCTTAAGTAAAAATGTCTTAAAACATTACGTAATCAGTAGATCTAAATGTTTAAAACATGTTGAAAAAACGCTAAATTTGTATTTTGATTTGTTGAGATGACAAATAGCTTTTTACTACAGCCACATTTTTACTACGCATCAGAATATACAATTTTTAAGCCATAACTTTTTGAACGTTTAAAATCTTGAATCGAAACTGTCACAGAAGATACCATTTAGTTACCCAAACATAACGTGCATGCATAAGAAGTAGGACAGATTTAAAATCAAAATAGCGTCACTAGTTTAAAAAACTCATATTTTTTATGACATACCTGCGTTGTAAGGAAATTGTATTGAAACCTTGCGTGATTGGTAGAATTTAATATGCAAAATATGATTAAAAAACGCCAAACTTATATTTTAATTTGTTGAGGTTAAAAATTGCTTTTTTCAAATCTATGAAGGGGCATTGTTACTCTACATGAGCACACACCTTTTGTGCCATAACTTTTTAAACGTTTAATATTTTGAATCTAAACTGACAGATAACAGTATTTAGTTACCCAAACATATTTGTCAACCATAAAGAAGTGTGCCACGTATAGTTACAAAATGACGAGTGCTTGAATTAGTGTTCTTAATAGGTGGAAATGCTTTTTTGGTGCTTAATATTCTATTTAAAATTTAAAAATAATACCATTAATATACTTTTAATAACATTTTTATACCTACTTATAGTTATTTATTCTTAAAGTAATACATTAAGAAATAAAAAAAGTCTTTTAAAAATTGCATTTTTTTACGTCGGAATTTTTTAACGTTTTTCAAAAATGAATTACGCTGAAAAATTATCATTTCTTACGCTTATATAAGTATGAAAAGTAATATAAAGTAAGTGTGCTAGGATTAATAAAAAATATATTTATGCCCATCTGAACGAAAATGGCTACTTGTTTCCCTGAAAAGCGAGACCAAAATTACACTTTTTGACCGCAAATACAGGAAAAAAGTGACTTCACTTGAAACTAGTCCAAATTCCTTTATTTTATCAAGTTCTACCAATAACCCTGATTTTCGATTGTCTTTTAACAGTTCATTAGTCCCGCTTTCTAAGTCAAAAAGTGGCCACAGTTGAGATGGACATAAAGTACATCGTTACTATACTTCGTTACTATACGTTACTATATGTAACTCGAGAAATAAGTCGATTTTTCCCTCGGGTGACACTGCCCTCGCTTCGCTTCGCTCACTCGGGCAGTAAACTCACCCTCGCTTCGCTTCGCTCACTCGGGCAGTAAACTCACCCGCGGAAAGTATATTCGACTTTTTGCCCTTGTTACATAATGTACTATTTCTTTTTTGCAAAAACGAAATGCCCTAGAAATTTGCCCATATACAAACTTTTTTGCTCAAACAATTATAAATTAAATTTTGCAATAGCACCAATGAAATAACCCGAAGATTTTTCATAAACGGATTTAGAATATGTTTCTTCTATCATACCTCAATAAATTTTGATATTGTTTTATGTAGTTTCTCAGTTCCTTAAAGTCTTTATAATTACCAATGGATAACGCCAGTATCTCAAATCTAGCACAGACAAACCATAATAGACTGGCCACTAAACAATCTAGTAGGACAGCAGCAGAAGTTTGAAGAGCAACAAGAGATTGATGCATGTAAATCATAATTTTCACGAAAATATTGTTTGTTGAAAAAGGATATACAGCATCAGTTGGAAATGGTTGGCGGATTACAAATGGTACAATAATAAAGGAAATAGATGTGACGTAAACCCATATCACAATTCCAATATGTAGAAATTTACAATGCATGATGTATTTTTCAAAAACTCGCTTATCTACGTCTTTTGGACTTTTTATAGAATCTTCCATTTCTTCAAGAATATGCTACATAATGTTAATAAGAATTTATTTTCTTCTCTAAGTAGCACACATATTTTAGGATAGGTGATTATGATTTCAAGTCATTTATATTTATTGTAAAGGTTTTTAAAATAAGGCCCTTTGCAGAAAAAGGATGTTTTTTTTTAATTATTAAATATATTGGAAAATATTCCTTGTTAATCTTGATAATCACAGTAGTCTCAACATCCTAAGAAATTAAAATTCAAGGTAACTATCCAAAACCTTTGTAAATCAAAATACACTATTTTTAGATAATGTCCGTATGTGTGTGTGTGTGTGTGTGTGTGTATATATGCGTGCGTGTGCGTGTGCGTGTGCGTGTGCGTGTGCGCGTGTTTGTGCGTCTGTCTGTGTGCCTGTGTGTGCGTGTGTATGTGTGAGTGTGTGTGCATGTGTGTGTGTGAGTGTGAGTGTGTGAGTGTGGGTGTGTGGGTGTGTCTGTGTGTGTCTGTGTGTGAGTGTGTGTGTGGGTATATATATGTATTCCTTTGTACCTTGAGTAATCCACGGTAAAAATTAACGTTTCAGGGCTCAATTTATTGTTTTATTTAAAGAAAGGTGGCTCAAAATGAATTTTTTAAGTTTTTCAATACATTTTTGTTTTTTTATAGATATTTCGATTTTTGAGTTTTAGTTTTCCGGTTTTTTCAATACCTTAGAAATTATATCATTGATTTAGTGACAATGCATTTGAAAAAGAATAAAAGTATCTATCTTTCTCGATACGAAATTTTGTATAAGCATATTTGCTTCTTTTGTTATATATAAAAAGGTCATTTATCTTTTAAACGGCGATATTTTGGAAACATGTGATGGTAAATCTTTATAAATAAATTAAGATGGAAAAGGTTTCCACTATCTCTTGGCAGTCTTGGCTTAGCTCTTTGACCAGAATATGAAATCATTTATATTTCAAGATATTTGAGGTTTTATTTTTTTATTAATATTCTATTGCCTTTCTTGGGTATGACACGGATTTTTTTAAAATTTGGTCGCAGTTTCTTGAAAGTTAAAAGTTATGCATAATATATTTAAATTGAAAGAGAATTATTTATTTATCAAAATAGCTATCAAAACACAATAATATCTTAAATTTCACCGTTGTGAAACCTCAAAATATTGACCCAATATGTCACAATAAATCACGGTTTTCAATACCATATATATTAAAGGAACTTTGATCCTCACACGATTCGGGTCGACACGATGACAGAGACTCTGAATTCGCGACGATGTAACAGCTAGTGTTTCGCGTGGCCGGTACATACTACCGGCCTTCAGGGCCAATTTCAGTATTCGTGTGTTCTATTTGTTTCCAAGGTGCCATTACAGCATATAATTATGCTGGCTCCGCAGGTCACGACGCGGACTATGTCCTTTATCATTTAAGTTTATGCCTTGATGAGGGGAGTAATGTGAAAAAACTCCCGAAACGTCACATACTTTCTATTAAACTAATGAAGATTGTTCTGCGTGATCAATGGAGTCATATAATTTATTTATGTGCCTTGGAACAATAGATTCACACCTATAACATAAAGCAAGGTGTCCAAATATATTATACAATTCTTCAACAAACCCAAATAGAGACAGGAAAACTTCAAAATATTAAGTAATATAAAGTAAATATTACACATAGATTGAAGCCAGTAGTAAGAATGCTAGCTCAGGTTTAAAAAAAATCTTATATATTTTAAGGGTAGAGCTTAACACTAGATCATATTAAGTTATGCTTCCTGATTTCTCACACATAGGGAAGTTAGGACATAACAAGCGTATCAGCTTTTGTATATAGAACGTTCTTTAAAAATCTATCTTCTTCTACAGTTCTTAATATTTTTGGTGGAAATTTTTTTTACATGTGTCTTAGATGATTTTAAATAACTTCTCGCGTGGGTTTAGCATACTGTTTTGTTGATCCAAAGATAAAAAAAACTGCTAAAGCACCAATTTTCAGTACTGCCTCTCATTAAGGGGATGCCGTCAGACATACTTTACCCGCCGATAAACTACATTCAAATATTTCGTTTTTCTCAAACAATACGCATCAGAATCAAATTTCCTTTTCATGGTAGCTTTATTTACGTAAAATAAATAGCGGACCTCTCAAAATATTATCAAAATCGAAAATTGGCAATTATGTGCTTATGCTAATTTTCGATTCTGATATCAATTCGAGTGTTCCGCTATGTATTTTCCCTAGATAAAGCTATCCTAAAAAATAAATTTTATTCTGATGCGTATTTTTGGCGTAAAACGAATTTTTCGAACAACATTTTTTTTCACTTACCTATTGAGAAATAGAATGGTTTACCTCAAATTTTTTAGTGTTCCGCTATTTATTTGGTCCAAATAAGGCGATCCCTAAAAGGAAAATCGATTCTGATGAGTAGTTTTTACGAATAACAAAAACTTTATATTTGTTTGCCTCAGTCGGTAACGTAGGTCTGATGCATCCCCTTAAACGGCTATATTTTGGAAAGATATATCAGTTTAAAATTAATTTATAAGAACAAAGAATTTCATATTCAAACAATTAATTTAATTTGAAGAAGCTAAGTGTCAATGAATTGGCAGCGGTTTTATCTTTTAGAACAAAATGATCTTACTTGAACTAATTTATTTATTTATTTATTTATTTAAACCAGAAAGAATTACAAAGTATAAGTACATCTAACTTAAGTACTACTTAAAACAATAATTCTAAACTTAAAACTACAATTCTAATTCTAAACTTAAAACTAAATATTACAACTGTGACTTTGTAGGCGATTATTATATCTTTAACATATCATCAGTTCCTATAGTACTCTCCTCGAGTACGTTTCAATAATATAATTTCTATCGGATTTAATCCATTTCTTTAGTTTGTTTTTTTGGTATACATTACTAATTTCTAGTTCTTTTCAATCATTTGGTAAACTATTGTAACTTACTATTGCCACTTGTATTACTGTTTTTGTTACTGACTTTTTTCTGACTTTGGTATGGCTAAACTTTTATTTCTTGTTATACTGTTAGAATGTATGTACTTATCTTTAAGAGTATTGTAATGAAATTTTAGAGATTCAAATGTAAATATTTGTTCTATATTCATTGGGTAATCTAAAGTTATAGGATAATTTTTATTCACAATTTTTAGAATTTTATTTTGTAACCTTTGTAGACAGGTTATATGAGTTTTGTAAGCTCCGCCCCAAGCTATTATACCATAGCTAATTATACTATGGAAAAATGCATAATATATCATTTTTAAAACTTCTTTATGCATTGATTTGGAGATTTTATAAAATATATAAGCTAGGTATTTCGCATTTTTAATAATGTATTGTATGTGTTTATTCCACTTTAGATTATAATCAAAAATAATGCCCAGATATTTACATGCTTCAACTCTACAAAGGTTTCTATTTTTTATCTTAATATTTATATATTCAGGAACACTATCCTTGTAGATACCGAAAGTCATGTATACTGTCTTCTCAATATTTAAGGACAATTTATTTAATGCTAGCAAATTTGCAATTTTATTCAAATAACTATTCATACTTTCTTGAGCCTCGCTCCAGGTATTTCCAGTTGCTATAATTGTCGTGTCATCAGCATATGACGATATTGCTTCAGACGGGATTTCTTTCAAGATATCATTGATATAGAGTATGAAAAGCAATGGGCCCAAGATTGTACCTTGGGGAACTCCCGTTATTATTACCCTGTAATTACTTAGATTATCATCTATTTTCACTGCTTGATACCTATTATTTAGATAACTTGTAAGCAAATCCAATGCCTGTCCCCTAATTCCATAACAATATAATTTTGCTTACAGTATTTCATGATCGACAGTATCAAACGCTTTTGCTAAATCCAGGAATGTTATAATTGTAGGTTTGCTATGATCCAAGTTATTGTAAAGTATATTTGTCACATAATTCAAGGCATCTTTTGTACCAATTTTTTTCATAAATCCAAATTGATGTTCGGATATTATATTGCTTTTATTAATGAAGTAAAAAATTCTGTTATATAAAATTCTCTAAAAAATTTTAGCTACGTTAGAAATTAAAGAAATTGGTCTGTAGTTAGAAATACTATGTTTAACACCAGATTTGTATATCGGTATTACTTCAGCATTTTTTAATGCATCAGGCCAGGTTGCTTTTTCGATGCATAAATTAAATAAATATGTTAGAGGTATAGCTATATGATTACATAATACTTTTAATGTTTTGGCATGAATTTTGTCTACACCACCTTTCTTTAATTTTAAAGAATTAATTATGCTTGCAATTTCATATTCACTTATTGGTTTGATAAAAATAGAACTATTATTCATATTCAGCATTTTTAAGGTAGTATCAGATGGTTTATCAATTTTTTCACTTAGTTTCAGTCCTATCTCGCAGAAGTACTTATTCATTTCATTGGCTATTTCTTTTTCATCAGTTATTTTCGATTCGATTTTTGGTTTTTTCCAATTTTTGAATTAATAACCTCCCATAATTTTCTGGGACTATTTGCGTTATTCTCTATTAGACTCTTATCATATTTAACTTTAGCATCTATTATTACTTTGTCTAGTATTTTAGCATAACTTTTGTACTGTGACTCAAGTTGTTTGTTGCCTGGATTTAATTTCCATAAATCGTATAGCAATTGTTTTGTTTCACATGACTTAATAATAGCTTTAGTTATCCAATTTTTCCTGTACCTTTGTTCGTTACTTTCCTTTTTTATTTTTGACAGTTCTGCAGTACATGTTTTAATTTCATTAATTAATAGATCAGTAGCTAAATTAGGATCTTGTATTGACAAAAATTCATACCAGTTCCTATTATTAGCAATATTTATTAGTTTTTTATAATTTATTATTGTTATAGACTCTTTATTTACTTTTTTAACCTTGTTTATGGCAATAAATAGAGGGTAATGGTCTGTTATGGAGCTTTTAAGTTTATAAGTTGTTGCATTTAAACATGTTGATTTAATAAAAATATTGTCAATACATGACCCTTTACTATTTCCAATAGGTGGTCTTGTGATTCCTACATAACCAGGAATATAGCCTTTTTCTAAAAAGTTACAAATAAATTCTTGATTCAAAGTGTCTTGCTCTAGTAGATATCTATATTAAAGTCACCTATAACCAGATGATTTTTAATATTTTTCTTTTTAATTAAGTATTTGTTTATTTCTAGTATCAATTCAGTCTTATTTATATCATGAGATCTATAAACAGCTGAAATTTCCACGATACTGTCAGAATCGTTTTTGTTGTTTAAAGAAATACGTGTGTTAATAATTTTGATCCTACCAACTTCTATAACATTTGTTTTTTGAGCTACGCTTGTATGTACAAAGATCATTACACCATCATTTTGGTTGATTTTGCTTTCATTATAGTAACTCATATATCCATCAAGTTCATATAATTTGTAATTGACTTGTGTGAAAGTTTCTGTGGTAATGACAATACATGGTTTATTGATTAAACTTTCTAACAATACTTTTAATTTATCAAAATTAGCATTCATGCTTCTTATATTCATATGCATTATTAAATCTTTTTTATTGCTTATTGCTTTATTAAGTATATCAATAATTCCGCACAACTTTTCATTTTTGACAGTATCTTTTTTATAGTCTCTAATAATTCAAAATAATCCATATTATTCTATTATAAACGAGAAGTATTATGTAGTATTAGTAGTATTTGTTGTATTTATTGTCGTCCGCTCTTTACTATGTACTATTATCCGTTATCTGTGTTGGTAGAAATCCCTTGATGGTAAAACAGGTGCAATTGGATAATCCGTCGAGTCGATATACTTTTTTATTTTGTGCTTAAGAATCTCACAAGTTGTCGCGTCATATGCCATATGTTCAACATTGTATTTTGTTTCATATTTGCTGTTGCTATATACACAATTTACACATTTTCTTATTTCACTTGTGCACTCACTGGCTTTATGCTTACCCGAGCACTTTATGCATGCAGGACCATTCCTGCATTCTTTGTTATGCCCTAATCTACCACATGCATCACAAGGTCTAATGTTTATATGGTCATACACTTTACAGTTTTGATAACTAATAAAAAGCCTATTTTTTCTCTCCCTTATTACTTTATACATTTCAGTTGGTACTTCCATGAATATTGTGCTTAAGTTGTTCTTGTTATTTTTATACATATGTAGGACTGTACCTTTCTCTGTGAAATTGTTGAAATTTCTTGCATTTATGTCCTCTTCTATATCTGCAATATCCATCTCAGTATCATAGTCAAAACCTACTATTTTTATTTTTGGATTAAACAATTCTTCTTTTTTCACTTCACAAAACGATTGTAGCTTGTTCTTGATTATTTCTTCAGTTATTTGAACACTTTCATTATCAACGCAGTTAATAGTCACTTCATTTTTCTTATTTATGTGTATACTCTTTGCCTGTATTCTTGTTTCATTTGTTATCTGCTTTTTGATACATTCATTCAGATTAATGTGTTCGTTTTCAGCTTTGTCTATTTTTTAACAACGATTTTTGGAACACGTTTTGGCTGTGGTTTGAAATTGGTTACCGTTTCAGCATAAGTCTTTTTTATTGAGTTTTGATTATGTTTATCTAACTGCTTTTGTTTATCTAGCAGTTCTCTTAACAGGTCAACTTTTTCTTGCAGTTCTTTAATCAGTACTTCTTGCAGAGAGACTTTTGTTTGCATTAACTCAAATTCTCCTTCATTCTCAAAATTAGAAGAATTTTATATGTCTTGAGTTTTGTTCGTAACTTCTTCAAGCAGTTCTTTCCTAATTTCCTCTGAGCTTTTCATTTTAATCTGCGCAATGAGGAGCTTGGTAGATTCACTCAACGTATTTTCGGCATTTTTTGAGGTTATGTCGAGCTGCTTATGTTATGGACATATTATAAGAAATTCACTTATACATTTACTTCCTTTTAATCTTTTTTTACAACTCTGGTGAAACGCGTTTTCGCATATAATGCAAATTTGTGTATTACACTTTGATTTACCACAGCACTTAAAATTTATTTTACTGATTTTATCAAGACCGTGTTTCTCATTCGCCGCCATCTTAAAATTTTTATGATTTTACTAATTTAATAGTTAATTTAATTCAATGGTAATATGCATACGCAAACCGGAAACATGTTAAGGGGTCGTCGTATGTTTTGCATCAAACCCTTTACCTTTCAGAAAAACTGCAAAATATGGCCAAGTGCATACACTGATGGGTTTCCAATACTTTTACAGTAACAGCAAAGTGATAAGAGCCAGTTTTTCTATTACTGAAATTAATCAGTATTAGCTATTTCATCCGGAGTAAGAAATTGGCTCTATCGTTTATCACTGTGTTATCATGAAATATGTTTATATTATTTTGTAACTAAAGAATTTCCTAATCAATATGTTACACCGTAGTTTTAAATAAATTTTCGTAAATTTAGGTATACTATTGTATCTCTAAAATTCAAATAACAAAACCATGTAAAAAAACAATACTCTTTTAGTCGAAAAAAATTTGGTGAACAGAAGTAACTTTTACGGCATAGTGCGTTTCTTACACATAAGAATTGTACACGTAATTATTGTGCACAATTTAGCATTGGTCAAATATATCTATATATAATTTGACCAATGTTAAATCGTGTAGAATAATTACGTGTATAATTCTTATGTGTAAGAAACGCTCTATGCCACTTTTACGATAACTTTGAATTACTTTTCAAGTAATGATAACTTAATTCATTACAATTTTTTCATGCAATAACGATAACTTAGGGATGCCTCTTTAACTTAACAGCAATTAATCTGAATAACCAAAAATCATAATCTCCTTATTGCAATTATAAATTTCAATAAATACCTGTAATTTAGTACGTCGTATTCTGCAGAATAACATTTTTATAGTACATTGGCTAACTGCGCAAGAAAGACACAAAGATTTTGTCATTATTTCCGAATTATCTTTGTATTTGTATACAGAGATTATTAAAGGAAAAAGTAAGCACAATGAAGAAATAAACATTATCCACCAAGACAAATCAAATATGAGTTTTTGTATTTTATTAGCATTTCTAGTGGTTGGCCAGCAGCGTAATAGAATCACACTGTATTTAGTAAAACTAAGCGCCGATAGAAGTTTTGAAGAGTGTTTCATTGTTTATTCGTCGAAATATGGTTTGCATTTCACTGCTGCTACCTTAGAAGAATACAATACTTTACAAGACTTCGCTTGAGACTAGGTATGACACTTCTATAGTTACAATTTCTATAGATATAGAAAGTATTAAACTACATTGTTGATCAATATTTTAGAAAATTTTTAATTATTATTCCATCATTCTTTATAAAAGACTTTGTATTATAATTTGAAGTTATTATAAATATTTTACTCAGTATCCCTTTCCAATGTTTCCCCGATTGGTACGTTTCTGTTTATTAATTATTACGTACTAAGCGGAAGAAGAAAATTACGAACGGAAATGCGTTCTATTAAAATTCTATTCTAGTAGAGGTACTATATTCCATGATAATTAGAGTGATACGTTTATGCTTTCTCGTAAGCAGTGGGAGTTTTGAAATAGTATTATCTTGTCTCTACTGTAAGATTTTAATTTAGTTTTTTTTTTTCAAGTATATATTATTTTATTTCATTTCTCGTACAAAAGTAATGATTTTATAATTATTAAGTACCTATTACATATAACCCAATTACATGATTAACATTACATGATTAACTATTTGAAGTGGCTTTTCAGCTTAGCAAACACTTACACGAAACATTTTCAATGAAAACTCTTCAATAAATTATTTCCTCGTACGGTACATGGCTCCATTGTCAATCATAAAGGAGAGTTTCTCACCTATGGGAAATGGATTTCGGCGAGGCTTCGGATGGTGGTTTCTCATACTCAGAAACGAAGTTCAGCAGCTGTATTTAGTTCCAATAAACGATTATTCTGAAAATATGAACTATATAGCTCCGAATACTCGAAATTTTAATTGAGAAACAATCTCTACTTCTGACTAAAATTTATAAATTTTTTTGATAGAAAAATAATCTTATATATAATAAAAGGTGGAAAGAGCTCAAGTATAAGCTTTGTTTCGTATACAAATATTAATGTGAACTAAAGTTAATAACAATAAGATTATTGGATAAAATTTAAACATTTTAAATTCATTTATTTGGTAAAACCTCACGGAAGTGCGTTTCCCGAAGTTAAATCACTCTACTTGTTAGTGAAAAGAAATCATCTAAAATAAATTTAAATTGCAACTTCTTTTTAATTATTATTTTAAACATTAATGTGCAAGATTATAGTAAAATAGTATATTGTATACCAAGGGCGAGAAGTATTTTTTTCTACATGTCATGCTTGTAAATGCACACAGGCTAAAAGAGCATTCCCCGATATTGCACATCGTACATTTTGGAACACATACTTTGATTACGCGTTTTGTCACGCTTATAAAGCGGAAAAAATATGTCCATTTTGCAATACGGTGCAAATGCGATTCTCCTGTTAGATTAGATAACTAAAAATTCTCAGGTTTTTATAAAAGGAGAGAAGTACATATATATATATATATATATATAATAATAAATATTATAAATATTAAATATTATTAATATTAAAATATTTTACATTATATTGATTATTTTTATATAAATATTTCACCTCAGCCTTATATATATGCATAACTACAGTTCAAGGTCAAATTTGAAGCTATAACTTTGAGAATGTATTCTTCATATGTATAGGAAGGTTTTAAGGCAAAAATAATTGTGATTTATTGAGTAAATAAACCTTTTAAGTAAATGTTAAAGTATATATATATATATATATATATATATATATATATATATATATACCGTGAGGTTTTACCAAATATATATATATATATATATATATATATATATATATATATATATATATATATGTATGGAGGTCCTGAACCAACTTTTAATCCAATAAGTTAGTTCGAATTTTCCAGTGAAATTAAGTTGTTGTATACATCTAATTCACGTTACATTTTGTATTAAAAAAAATCCATTAGCCGTTTTTCTTTAATCTACAATTATTGAATAGAATAAGTGCTTATTTAAAAATAACGTTTGGTTCGTATGCAAGTTTGAACATGCATAACTTAAAAGGTTTATTTACTCAATAAATCACAATTATTTTTGCCTTAAAACCTTCCTATACATATGAAGAATACATTCCCAAAGTTATAGCTTCAAATTTGACCTTGAACCGTAGTTAGGAACGGTCCGCACCAAGCAGATAGAATAAAGAACGGATGAGCCAAAAACTTTAAACTCGTTTCTCTCAATACCACGTTTTTCGAATCGGCGGCAATCGTAGTGCATAGAGTTTTGATTGACTTAATCGACGGCTTAAATGAAAGATATTTGCATTTCTGTGCGGACGTACCTCGACTTATAAAAAATTATCAGTCGTGGAAAAAGTTATTGCAAAATTATAGAAGATTTTTTTTGTCAATTTTCGTTTTTTTGACGCCACTTTGTCAACAAAAATTTTGTTCTGCCAACTGTGATGCACGCGCGTTCTATATTCATACTCTAACGAAACTTTCTCGAATCGTATGTTTCAAATTTTTTCCAAGGATTGGGGAATTACCGCCGATTTTGCCATACCCTCTGCTTGCTCTGCTCTATATATATATATATATATATATGGATATTAAAATGGATATATATGGATATTAAAATGGATATATATGGATATTAAAATGGATATATATGGATATTAAAATGGATATATATGGATATTAAAATGGATATATATGGATATTAAAATGGATATATATGGATATTAAAATGGATATATATGGATATTAAAATGGACATATATGGATATTAAAATGGATATATATGGATATTAAAATGGATATATATGGATATTAAAATGGATATATATGGATATTAAAATGGATATATATGGATATTAAAATGGATATATATGGATATTAAAATGGATATATATGGATATTAAAATGGATATATATGGATATTAAAATGGATATATATGGATATTAAAATGAATATATATGGATATTAAAATGGATATATATGGATATTAAAATGGATATATATGGATATTAAAATGGATATATATGGATATTAAAATGGATATATATGGATATTAAAATGGATATATATGGATATTAAAATCGCATTATCGACATTGAATTTTCTTTTATAGATGTACTTTTACATGTATGAAAAGTTCTGTAATCGAAACTAAATTTTATATCTGAAAAAAACGTATTTTAAAAAAACCTTGGCTGGACCAGACTCTTCCGTTAATTAAAACAAAAGACAATTCATATTGTATCTTATATTATACGCAATTAATATTTGCGTATGCTATTTCTATGAACTCTTACGAGTATTTTGCGATTAAAATGAAAATCATCGCGTGTAGGAATCCAGAATAAACTCGATTTTTCAATATTTTTCAGAGGTTATCCGCGATATTCTTGTTAATGAATCTTTAAACTATTGGTTCTTCAGCTGAAGTTCTACTTTTTAGTAGTGAAAACAATTCTAAATAGTTTCGTATCTCTTATATTGATATCATCCATGTAACTGCATGCATACAAATTTAAAACAACTAGAATTTTTCAGTTATGCCTTTTATTTATTTACTTTACATTTTCAGAAAAGAAGGCACATGGAGAAGAATGATTTTTTTATTTAAAATGCATGGAGGGCATTATATTCGTAGAGACTTCTTCGAAGTCTCTGCGAATCTTTGGGATGCTCACTTGATACTTTATATTCTTTCCAAATATTTTTAAAATCTCAGCGTACCGATTCTATTGCTTGTTCGCTAAAGAATCCAAGTCCAGTGCCCATGTCTTCGTAAAATTCCGGTACGTGATAGAAAATAGCATGACTTTTTGGAGTTACCGGTATACCAAGCTCCAAGTAGCTATTTTTGAAATCTTCAATCATATTTTCAAAAGAAGGGTCGAGATATTTACCAAAACAGATTTGCACAACAGCTCGAAATTTCTCAAAAACATTGACATATTTCAAGGAGTAAATATTTTGATATCTAGAACGTAGTAAATCAAGTTTGTCAAGTAAGATTTTACATGAATTTCCATTGAAACTTGTATTCCCATGTCGTATGTCACGCTTTACACAGCATTTTTTAGCCCATTGAAGTGCATCTTGTTCACATTCTTTTAATAAATGAGTATATAAAGTATTGACAGTTCCAATCATTAGATGTACTTCGGAGGAGGAATAATGTGCAGAAACGTTTTGTCTTCTTGAGTATTATAAACAAGGAGATGTATACAGTTTTTGAACTTTTTAGCATCTTCTTTCTTAGCTCCAGCTTCAGCTCATTTCATATGATTTTGTAAGGTATTGACAATAGTTATATGTTCTCCGCACTCTTGAAACTCATTTTTTAGTGCATAGCACCACGTGCAAAGGTTCATACAGCAATGGGACATGATGCCTACGAGAATATTCGCTAGTTTTAAGTCAGTAGCAATTGTTCATTCAAAATTATTAATATTGAGTGCTGTCCATAATTGCAACATATTTTCATAATTTTCTTGAGAATTTTGTGCTATATATATATATATATATATATTATTGAAAATTAATATATATATATATATATATATATATATATATATATAATAAATAATTTTTGTTAACTCCCGAATCCTTGAATTTTTTAGCTGATATCCCATCTTTATACTTTTGTCGCCGATGAAATGATTCCTGGGATTCTGTGGTGGATTGAATTGACAGACTAACTTTTAAAAACCCCTCTTCTCCGTCAATTCCAAATTTGAAGTTGAAAATCAGTCAATTTTCGTTTTTCTTTGGCATATTCGATCAGACCCTATTTGTTGAGTGGCTATCATCAAAAGGATTCTCTCAAGAGATACTAAGCTTATTAAAAGGTACACTTTTTAACTATTATATGTCATATAGAGGGATTAGTAATACATAGAAGAGAATCATAAGAGATGTATACATTTTCATTTATGTTTTATTAGTATAATGCGTTATAAGGTACATAAAGGTTCTATGCTGCACGTGCAGATTCGTGTCAAAATGTTCATATAAAAATGAACCAGTTTTAGTATATTCTGCAGAAGTATTCTGTAGATTATGAATACATGAATCAGAAATTAAAACTTTTAAGCTGATTTCAGATAAATTGACTTTTTCTTTATAGTTTATTATACTAACCACAGCATCGCTATGGAACGTTACATAATTAACTTTTACTTAATCACAAGTTGACAATTAACAGCTTAAGTATTGCAGAATTGTGATTTTCCCGCCGAATAACTCAGATTGCCTTGTCCTAGGTGAAGAATGTCTTTTCGCAATAGTAATCTGAGAAACCTAGCTAAATGCATTTAACGGGCTAATAATTCTCCTATTCCTGCATAACCTGTTCGGTATACCTTTTGATATGGGTCGCTTATAGTAGACAGCGCTACTGCACTATACAGAACGGACTATATACTGAAAGAGGAGAATTATCACCCTGTCAAATGCATTTAGCCAGGCTTTATCAAAAACTCTTCTTCTTCAAGACATTCTTTGTTTTTGGTTTCAGGAAGTTTACAGTCATTCAGAAAAATTTTGTGATTTAACAGGCATTGTACAATGATGTGCTATACCTATTTAAAGCTGTGGATGCATAAAAAGCCTATGAAAAAATATGCAAATGCTTTTTAAACATCCCCTTAAATTTAGTATTTCAATAAGATTTCTATTTTCTGTATCTTTACCCATACCGGTTCTCTTTCTGAACTTTTTGAAGAGTTCAGGACAGGAAAATTACAACTTTAACATAGTTTAGCTGGTTATTATCGACTACCCGGTCCGTCAAATATGTTCATATAGTAATTTTTATGAAAAAATATTTATTTATCATTAATCATTATTTAGTTATGTTAAAATATGGAACTAAATCCTAAAACATGGACTCTCCTTGTCAGTTTATTGCTTGATAAGTTTTGTTAGGCTATAAAGCCAAGCTAACAATATTTCAGTAGAGTTTATTTTAATATAACTGAATAATGATTAATGATAAATAAATATTCCAAAAGTAGTGTGTGCATCTTGCAGGTATAGTGCGTTTCTTACACATAAGAATTATACACGTAATTATTGTACACAATTTAGCATTGGTCAAATGATATATAGATATATTTGACCAATGCTAAATTGTGCACAATAATTACGTGTACAATTCTTATGTCTAAGAAACGCACTATGCCATCTTGCAAGTCCAATTTATACCGTAAAAATCTCGACGAAAAAAAGATCTCGCCAATAGATTTTTCGCAATATACGAGGGTAGTTCAATAAGTCTTTAGAATGACCAACAGATGGCGCGCGAATCGCTCCAAATCATCTGTTTTCAGTCAGCACCACTCCCGACTATATATATGGTGCAGTCACAGTCCACATCTTCTGAGTTTACGTGTTTTTATAACCAATTGAAAAAAAAATTGCTTGTTAAGAAAAATGGAAAAAAACGAGTTCAGAGCGGTAATTAAACATTTTCATTTAAAGGGTTTAACTCCATATGAGATAAAAAATGAATTGGACTCAGTTCATGGCACATCTGCCCCTACCTTAGCAACGGTTTATAAGTGGGTAAATGAATTTAAGCGTGGTCGTACATCAATAAGTGACGAACCACGTTCAGGAAGGCCCGTAGAAGCAACTACTCCCGAAATCATCAATAAAATCCACGATATCTATAGGTGCAGTTGTTTCAATTCTACATGAAAAATTAGGCATGAAAAAGCTATCGGCAAGATGGGTGCCGCGTTTGCTCTCAGCTGAGAATAAACGCAATAGAGTGGTCGCCTCTGAGGCTCTTTTGGCGCGCATAAGTTGGAATCCTGAGGAATTTTTTTGTCGATTTGTGACTGTGGATGAAACATGGATACACCACTACACTCCTGAGACAAAGGAACAATCCAAACAGTGGATTTCCACAGGCGAACCAGCTCCAAAGAAGGCAAAGACCGTAAAGTTAGCTGGTAAGGTTATGGCTACAGTTTTTTGGGATGCACGTGGAATTATACTTATTGACTACTTGGAAAAGGGTAAAACAATTACTAGTGAGTATTATGCATCATTATTAGAGCAGCTGAAAGAAGAAATTAAAAAAAAACGACCACATTTGGAGAGAAAAAAAATTCTATTTCATCACGACAACGCCCGAGTTCACACATGCTTCGTTTCAATGGCTAAAATTGAAGAACTAAAATTCGAATTGGTCGAACACCCACCGTATTTACCAGATTTAGCCCCCAGTGACTTTTTCTTATTTCCAAACTTGAAAAAATGGCTCGGTGGACAGAGATTTACGGACAACGAAAACGTCACTGCCTCTGTAAGTGCTTATTTTGAGGAACTTCCGAAAATGCACTTTTCTGAAGGATTAAAAAAACTTAAAAAGCGATTGACCAAGTGTATAGAGCTCCAAGGAGATTATGTTGAAAAATAAAAAAAAATTTAGCCAAAAAAAATTGTTTTTATACTTTATTCTAAAGACTTATTGAACTACCCTCGTAACTCTTTAAGGGCTGACCATGTATATGAGAAGTTTCTTCACACAATTAATCGATTATATTTTTTTATTAATCTGTTATCGTTATTTTAACCAATGATTTTTAGTTTTCTAAAGTCTAGAACACGAGAAAATTACTATTTGAATAAATACATTAATTATTTTATGCTTCACAGATAATGAAAATGCTCAAATTTATAAAACATTTACCACCCATAATATATGACCCGTATAGCCCTTAAAGTGTTAAGCTTTCATTCCTTATTATACGTTTCTTCGGTAGACATATAGCAATGTTATAGATTCATTTCATTTATTTTTTTTCAATTTGGTTTTTCATTATTCAATTTTGTTATTTCATTCTTCAAAATTTGTAGGCCGCTAGGAAGAAGAGAATTACCAGAAACTCCTCATCCGCGAGCTCTTAGTGTTTTACAAGTAAGTCGTTTGTTATTCA
This sequence comes from Gastracanthus pulcherrimus, assembly GCA_949152435.1. Taxonomy (NCBI): domain Eukaryota; kingdom Metazoa; phylum Arthropoda; class Insecta; order Hymenoptera; family Pteromalidae; genus Gastracanthus; species Gastracanthus pulcherrimus. The sequence goes on from OX424575.1 coordinate 36,465,492, forward strand.
AACGAGACTCAAAATTACAGAGAAATCATCCATGGGCACTATTTATATGAATTCTAAGTGGTTAAAAAAATTGAAATAACAGCGTTCATTTATTTAATTTTTGTTTGGGGTGACAGCCTTTTTTATCCAGTTATTATTAAATAGTAAATATTTTTCTTTTAATATTTCATAACCAAAATTTTATTGAATTTGTTTCAGTATAACAGACAGAGTCAATGTTTCATCTTTTGAAAAGCTAAATGTTATATATTTTAATAATACTGTTTTATTATACATTGTTAATATAAACCTATTTATCAAAGTACTTTTATTATGAGACTAATAAATTCATTAACTAATTATGAATCTATGAAGTCTAAATTTATTAGTTAAATTGTCATTTATAGATATGATTTTGAAATTAACAAATTGAAACAACTTACAATGTTGCGTAATATCTCACGTTATATTACATATTCGATTCAGCCCAAAACTAGTGCTATATATCTCTATGCGCGGATCTGTACATAACTCACGTGTATATAAATCTCTTTTTTTTTTCTTTCAGCAAACCACGAACATTATGGAGCTAGAAGAAAAACCAAAATTGAGGATGCAGACAGTCTTAATTTGTCGCCCTTCAGCTGATAATAACAGTGCCCGTTAATTTTTGAGGACATCAGGATTTATTTCGGAGTTAGGAACGAATGTTTTTCATGCACTGGATGTTATTATTAAATTTCATTTAGTTTTTAATCAATCATTTACTGATGAATTCGATGATTATTATAATTTTTCTTAACAATTTTAAATATTGAAAATCCTTCAGACAATGTTGAAACATTAATAAGTTAATTAGACAACATGCCATCTGATGTACAAGAGGAACCAATTGAGGAATACACCGAAACCAATAAACAAAGTAGTAAACAAGCAGTTGAAGGAGGAGAAAAACTGGTGGAACAAACTGAGAGAATAGATGATGAGAGAATACCGAGTATGGAAGTAGATGAAATTTTAGAACAGATGACAAACAATTAGAAGAAAACAAGGATGATAAAGAGAACATGGACGAAACTTAAAAAAGGAAACATGTAGTTACAGTATTTTATGTACATACAGCATCAAAATATATTTTATTTATAAAACAAAAGAATATAACTACAATTTTTTCACATACATCATAGAATTGCTTGAATTAAATCCTTATACGAGATTCAGGGTTTAGTTTATAGATTATCTGCCGAAGTAAAACATAACAAAAATGTACACAGAGATTATAAATTACTCGCTGTTTATTAAAATTACACTAAATTCTGAAAAATCGTTTTTTTTTAATTTTCTCGTATATAAAATCTACTTCTAAAAATATATCAATGGCGTAAAGAATAAAAAATGTATATAATCAGACTGACTCCACCAAAACAAAAAACAATAATTTTATAATAATTTCAAATTTGTATTAAAAGTTTTCAAGTTGTGTATAATGGTATTAAAAATTATCAATTTAAAATTTAATCAGTTCTAAGTTAGAATGCCTGAACACGGATCGCGAGAAATTGTAACGCAACTATTTACTCCATTGAGTGCAAGAGAGAGGTTCACAACGCATCTGTCTCTCTTACTCTCATAGAGTTAAATGGTTGCGTGAAAATTTTTCGTAACCCGTGAGCTGGCACCGTTAGGTTATACCTTATGTACTTGCTAAGTTTTAGCAAAAATTCCGAATGGATTCGGAAGTTGTGGTGGTAACAATTTTTGGGTACATATACGTAACGCACATACATACGTACATACATACCTACATAAATACATGTTTGTAACATAAGCACCTATTAAAGCGGGACTAAAGTAAATTTTTAAGACCGGCGGGCAAAAAAAAATTTAGCGGGCGATAAAAATTGAAAAATGCTTGCTACTCGAGCAGCAGACGAAAAAAGTTTTATTTTTTCCACTCCACTAAAATTTTTTCAACAGTTTTTGGAAAATTAGGTATTGTTGTGACAAAATATTTTAGAAACTATTTAAATTTTACCGTCGAAATAAATTGTAATGTTCCAGTTTAATTTTAACTATGTAATAATAACACAAGCAATTAATTAATGTACGTGCAAAAATCGCGTGAAAGAGTAACTGCGTAACAAAATAGTATATTATGACACTATTGTGGGAGATGGTTTTCTACCGTGCTCGAGGGTTTTCGCACGAGCCAAGCGAGTGAGAAAATCGAGCAAGGTAGAAAAACACCTCCCACAACAGTCTCATACGATATTTTATAGCACAACAACCTCAAAATCGACAATAAAGTTGGCATTTTGAGGTTAGTGTGCTATAATAGTATATTGTGTACCAAGTGCGAGAAATAGGCTTTTACCGCCCACGTCCTGCAAACAAACAAGGACGGTAAAAGCCTCTCGTCCATGGTGCACACAGTATTTTTATGACACATGTATTGATTTTTGCGGTTTTACGTGTCTATCAAGCGGAACTAGATTTAGCCGCTTTCGACACGGTGCAACTGTCGTCCTGTTCTATTAATAAATGAAATATGTATACCTACACATACATTGATTTATACATACTCCCATATTTACACATACACACATATGTACACAGAAATATATATTAAATAATTTTTACTGTACGTTAATCGGCCTCTTCTTGTCTGCTTGAAATGCACAAAAAAACGCGAAAATCGTGCATGTGTTACAAAACATATAGTGTGCGCCAAGGGCTAAATGAGCTTTTTTGACCTCCTGTGGTTGCAGTACTCGTCTTCGACTCGCAAACGTGCTCGCCTTCGGCCCATGCTAGCTCACCTTTGACTCGGACTGCAATCTCTACACTCGGTCTAAAAAGCCCACTTTACGCTTTTGGTACACGCCGTACTATTTCAAAAGTACAGATTTTGCAGTTTAGTCTTTTTCTAAAGTTTAAAATCACTCTTTTACAATTTAAAATAGTCACACTAAGTTTTAAACTTTTATAAAGATTAAAACGAACGATTTAAAGTTTTGCTAAAGTTCAAAATTCATCTTTTGAACTTTTAAAATGGTTACCTGAAGATTTCAACTTTCAGAAAGTTGAAAATTATGAATTTGAACTTCATAAAGTTTAAATTGATGAATGTAAACTTTTCCTAAAGTTTAAAATCTCTCTTTTGTACTTTTCAAATAGGGGAGGATGGGGTATTGCCAGTCACCTAAGCAAACGTGCTTGTTATTTCCACTTTCAAATTGTTTCTTTGAACTTTAAATAATTATTATGTTAGTTCAAACCATTGACTATAAATATTTAATAACGTTTTCTGAACTTTTGGAGAGTTCGAAATTAATAATATAGTGTTTTCCCTAAAGTTCAAATTGTATTATTTGAACTTTCTAACGTCGATTTTTGTACTGTGAAAAGACTTGAGAAAAGACTATATTATTAATTTCGAACTCTCCAAAAGTTCAGAAAACGTTATTTAGTCTTTATAAGAGTACAACTTGCTAATTTTATACTTTACAATATCATACGACCATTTTAAAAGTTGAAAAGAGTGATTTTAAACTTTGGCCAAAGTTCAATAAAAGATAACACAATATTTTCATGATTTCAAAGGTGTTTTGTCCTCTTAACTCCGACAAGCATTTTGATGAATATAAATTTATTTGTGATGCCAGGGTTCTATGTGTGTATATATATATATATATATATATATATATATATATATATATATTGTCGGACTTAAAGGGACAAAACACCTTTTAAATCATGAAAATATTGTGTTATCTTTTATTCTCTATTTCGATAGGAAATTTCCCACAGAATACGTTAGTTTTATAACGTGTATAAAATTTGTTTGAAAGTTATACGCCAAATACTAAAAGTACTTTTTAGCGATTTCTTCTTAAAATTATGTCTTTTTACAAAAATTTGTTTATTGAGTTAATAAATGCTTGGAATTTTTGTTTTCTACTGTGAGTAAAATATTGAATATATTAATCAAATGTACGTTAAAATACCAGAAAAAAATAATTTATACATTAGAAAAATAGATATAATATTTTTTATATGACGAAATTTATGAAATTCATTTGTAAAAAGAAAATCAAAAATATATATAATTTGAATTCTTTCAGAAAGTTTTGTGACGATCAATTCCGTTCCTATATTTTAAAGTAGCTATTGTCTTGCAGTGCCTTGAACAGTATAATTTGTAGTCTGTACTCGGAGACATTTTTGTCATCTGCTCGATGCTATATGTAAACACAGGTGATATCTGTAATTTTAGCATTCAAATTTTGACAGCTCTTTTTATCCGTCGTTAATTATTGTTGAGTATTAATAATATTTTTTGCATTCGTAAGTGATAAGATAAAAAGTTTTCTCGAGGTAGACCTAAGAAGAGATCAAGAGAATCCGGATCAGATTTATGCTCGCAAGTGTCTTCCTCTCCGTACGAAACAGTCTGGAGTCATCGCTGCTTTTTACCCACACAGTCGAAGCATCTCCAGGCTTGATTTCAAACTTATTCATGATTTTGAGGAAGCCAGTTCGAGCATCATTGAAGCAGTTTACAGCAGTATAAACTCCAATCTTGAAAACTGGCAAGCCACTGAATAATGTCTTTGGAACCAGCTTCTACAGAAAACTATTAAAACTTTCATTTGAATTCGGTGTAAAACCTCCATTTGATGGTATTGCACCCTTTTTCTCTTGAACTGCAGCATTCATGGACTCTTGCTCCACTTCCTCGCACACTTCACTCAATTGACTATTTATTGAGTCAAAAGCAGATTGTGTTACTAACTTTCGAAAATCCATGATGCCGCGGCAAATAAACAATCCAGCATGTCTATGGCCAGGTGCACGTAAAACAAGCACGCTTTTCCTATTCACTTTACATGCGTTTCCTTTTTTACGTACATTCTTACATGAGTTTATAGCAGCAATCTGGCCACATTATGCACACACAACGTCAAATTTAGGTCTTTGTAAGGAGACACGTGTCAACAGGAGAAAAGTTTCAGAAGAATTACAGGATGATTCATATACAGCAGGTGCAAATTAAATGTTGTAAGTAAAATTAATTTTTTCTTTTTACACATTATTAACTACTTAAAGTTAAGTATTATTTTTAGTTCTCAGCAAATCTTGGATTAACCGAATCAGCTCATTTCTCCTATGAGAATGACAGTTAAGGTTAAAATAATTAAGAAAAAGACAAAAGCTTTAAGGGGGTCCTGCTTTAGAAGGTCAAAAAGATCGAGTTTTTTTTATTCGCTAAATATATCCCAAATGTATCCAACAATATATTCGTAAAGTTTTAGAGGCAAATTCAAAGTATTTCCGAAGATATATAAGCCGAGCGGTGCGGCATCGATCAGATGTACGAGCACTCGGCCCCCCTTGAGCGCGCGCTTTTCCCCTCACTCTTCTAATCCAAATTTTTTACCTGGAAAAGGCTCAAAAATCTTTCGGGACAATATTTTGAAATTGTAGTGAGCATTATAGCTATAAATATATATATAGGTATACTAACTGTTCTGAAGTATAACGGTTTCTCTCTCTCTCTCTCTCTTTCTCTACCTTGCTGGTTCAATGGTGAGTTTTACTGTGATTCTCGACGAGTAAATATCGAAAGAAAATCATGTTAAGCTATCCAAATGGTGATCGTCCGAGCAATAAGCGTGCTGCAAAACGTCGGAAATGTAGATTTCAAAGAAATCAATTTACAAGCAACTGGGACGAGACGGAGTTAGATACAAGCAGTAGTGCGAGAATATTATCAACTGCGAGCACCGATGATATAATTGTGCATCCACTTCACTATTATAGAATAATAGAATCTTTTACAGTTTTCAATGAACTTACTGATATAATAATATGCATATCGTGCAAGCAAAGCATACAATTTGCAAAGTCATCGAACTTATTGTTAAAAATGCATACTGTCAGTCATGCACTTCAAATCACGAAGGTTCGGCGGGAAAGATGGAGGTGAATTCAAATATAAAAATGTTTTCAAGATCTGACGAAAAATTTGGCGTCAAATATACCAATTATATCGGCGACGGCGACTCTAAAACTTTTACTGGGAGTTTAAACATCAATCCATATGGTGACGAGTGCCCTGTTACCAAAAACGAGTGCGTGGGATACGTACAAAAACGCATGGGTACACGACTCCGTAATAAAAAAAGGCAAGAGAAGCTCGAAGGTAAAAAGCGCCTGGCGGACGGCATCACCGAGAAGCTAACCATTTATTATGGTTTAGCTATCCGAAGGAATATAGATTCTGTAGAAAATATGAAAAAAGCGATAATAATCGCTATTATAGATCATTATTATTGTTCTACAGATGATTTTCATCGGTACGGATACTGTTCTCCAGGCGCTGACAGCTGGTGCAAATGGCATAAGGCTGAGGCTACGAACTCACTGGCTTCATCTAAACATCCTGCCAGATTCATTCAAGAGGATATCGAGTCGCACATTGGTCCTATTTACGAAGAGCTGTCCAAGAACGAACTTCTAACGCGGTGCTTAGGCGGTCACACGCAGAATCCGAGCGAATCGTTCAATGCTGCAGTCTGGCGCATGAACCCCAAACATCTGGATTCTGGCTAAAAAATAGTGGAAATAGCCGCGTTTATGGCCGCAGCCATATTTAACGAGGGCTATTCTGCAGTTTTGAAGACCATGCAGCTACTCGATCTCAAAATTGGCCAGCAATGCAAGATATTTGCGGATAACATCGATGAGCAACACATCAAGAGGCAGAACAGGCGCCAATCCTTATTGAGTAAGGAAGCTCGTACCACCAGACGATTGAAACAAATGCATCAATACCAGTTTTACGAAGGAGCAGATGGGTTGTTATATAGAGCAGGAATAGTTGATTAGTCGATTATTATGGTTAGTAATCAAAAATTGATACTTTTTTCTATTCAAATCCTTTGAAGCGCAATTTCTCGAGTTTTCATTTGTACGATTTTTTTAAATTTGCGAATAAGATTGCAAGAAAGTTATTTATGTTCAGAATTAAATTCTCTTCTAGTTATACTTACAAACTTATTTATAAAGTTTGTTTAAACAATTTTTATAGCACGTTGTAGTGATTTTTTTCTAAAAACGTGTTTATTTTTCAAATTTGCTATAAATTTCGAAAGAAGAATTTCGCAATTTTGTCAAGCGTTTATAGCTAAGACTAGAAGGAAAACATATGAAAATTAAGAATTTTTGTTCAATTTCTGTTTCAGACAAGCATTACGAGCTCTACTTTTCCCGCAGCTGAGAGAATTAAATAACGAGGCTTTGTGCAAATATGTACATAAAACATGTATATATATATTAATATTTTTGCATAGAAATAATGATTTTGTATTAAATATATATATATATATAATTCTTAATTTTCATATATATATATATATATATATATATATATATATATATATTAATATTTTTGCATAGAAATAATGATTTTGTATTCTAGAAATGTACTGAAAACTATACCAAAAAGTTCGCTAAGCTTAGTTTTTTCTTTCTGTCTTACAAAAATCCCCCAAAAACAGCGTTTTTTAGTCCTTCTAAAGCAGGACCCCTCCCCACTTAAGACTACGATGAAAAATAGATAAGAGTTTAAGAAAGTTTGAATCAATCAAGACCTTATTTTTTTTATTAAATCCACTAAATTAATTGTATCTCAAGATGATTTTGAATAGGTAGAAAATATTTGTTGGTGAATTAATTAAAAATTAATTAAAAATGTAATATTATATGTCTGTAAAAATTTTTCTACATACCTGGAGGAGTTTGGTCAAGCGGTACACTTTGAATCCTACGGGCAGTGAATTGGGAGCTTAAACAGTCTTTCTATTATTACTAGACACTTTGTGGGTATTAAGAGACCCTAGATATCGAAAAATGTAGGTAAATATGTATACTTTTAGTACAAAAAATTTTGGTTTCATTGAAATAAACGGACATGTTTTAAATATTTATTATTTTTCTTACTTTTTAAAGGTGGTGAAGTAGATCAACTTCTACTCGATGGTAATACTCTCTTCAAAAATAAATCTCGACCTGCAAAAGTATACTTGAAATGCAAGTTTTTTAAATCGCATCGATTTTCGAGTCGTGCTGTTACAAAAGGAATCGAACTCATCAGTTGCACTCCACACAATCATGCCTCTTCTACCGATCTTGTACAAGTTAACAGTCAAGAACTCGAGTTTGTGTCATCAGATACTGCGTTCGATTTTCAACAACAGAAACATGTTTGTAACAAAAACCTCAATTTAATGGAAGCGATTAAACAAAAATGTAAGCTGTTAGTTCAAAATCAAGAAGAACCATCACTCAATTTAGTTGATTCCCAATAAAAACTGTTGACCGATGCAAGAATAAACATTGAGACTTCAAAAGCTAAATTTCGGAGATCCAATTGAGATTTTAAGTCTGATCGTCCCGATCAGTCTGAGAAATTTGAGGAATCTCTACTTATAGCTTTTCTACAAGACTTTGGTAGCAGTGTAGATGCATTTTTTGTATCCAGAAATGTCAACAATTATATCATTGCTTCCTCTCCAAAATCACAGTCAATATATGGTTCTCGTTGCAACAGAAAATCTAATTAGAAAGAACTATTTACAAATTGAAGTAAAGAACTGAATTATGGATCCAATCATATGATTTTGGATTCTACGTCGACCAATTCGACAATAACACCTCGGACTTCAAAAGCTAAAGTTTACTATTGTAATAAAACTTGTAAGACTTCCTATATGACTAATGAGGAGGATAAAAAATCTCTGGCTAGCGACGAGTACGAAGAATTTTTGACTAGCAATTCTCCAAGAGCTTCTGATAGTACTCGTAGTATTGATGAATCTATTCCATCCACTTATGATAGTAATCTTATGATTGCTACTAGTTCACAAAAATTACAATCGAATTTTGGTTCTAAATTCTATAGACAATCAAATATGGAACATTCATATGAGAAATGGATAAAAACATATTATAATTATGGATTTGACGATTGGGATGATCCTAATATATTAGTCGATCGCCTCCAAGTAATCATGGCTATGAATCCATTTGGGATACACAATAATGAGATTCACTTAATCCTCAGCGAGTTACGTAAAGCAAGTTACATAAACTGATGTATTTAGAATACGTTAACGATAGTCCATATAAAATTACGATCGATTTGTCGTCGCCAACACTCATAGTTGCTTATTCGGGCAATTATCCAGTTTTCTGGATTCAAGTTCTAATTTATACACTAAAAAGAAAATAAAGTGTATACTAGTAGATCAGAGTGTTCTTTTGTACCAGGAAATCCACTGTCAGGTATTAGCTTTCTGTGATTAGACGCAGCGCGGCCAGCGATAAAGCACATTATAAAAATTCATGTCTGCAGTTGATATAAAAATTCCAAATTCCTGCTATGTTACCTCTGTTGATAATTTAAATTTCCCGCCTCTGAATTCTGGAGCTTCAATCATAATCATTTTTACGCATGTGCAAAGACCAACTTTTCTACTTAGGGGAGTACTGTCGGTACTCCGTGAGTCAAATGCGCGTTTGGTCGTTATTGACTTCCATGGTAGGCCAAATAGTGCGCGTAAGGGTGCCGACACACGAATGCACAGAATCGGAACTGAAAAATCGACACGTAAAGTCGGAACGAAGCTGACCAATCAGAGCCATCGTCGAAAGCGGCAATTTTAGTGATTTGAGATAGTGTAACCTCGGTTTTAACCTTGACTCAAAAGCTTATTTTCAAGGTCATTTCAAGGACAACTGTTCAACGACAAGGTCAAATTTTTTAAATTTGACACTATTTTAGCTACTATTTTGACAGGAATGTCATGTTTATGATAGTATTGCGTCCTTCTACAGGAAGCTTTGTAATTGTAAAATTTTCAATTTCATAAAAAAGGCGTTATAATCATGTTTTGAGGTTATGGAGTCTGAATCCCGTGTTTTTAAAAAATATTTGTGTGGGCATATGTGTTTTTAATTTTGCAGTTAGATGTAGGGGCTACTTTTCGAAAAATAAATTCAACACAAAAATCAATATTTAATTAAATACTATGTTTCCAATCGTATTTGTTTAATTGCACCTTTTTCAAAATAGAATGAGATGTTCTTTTCCTAGATTTCATTAGTTTGGATATAATTAGATTTTTTTTTTCTCATCATAACCAACATCGAATATATCTTACAGCATAAAATATTGTACGTTAAAATAAAATATGTACTTTCCTCTATCGTTTTATGCTTTCATTTTTTCAAATAATCTTCCGAGGATAGTTAAACGACATTCTTTTGTAGTGCATAACTCCTCCTTGAAGTCATTGTTTCTTCAACAGTCCTTCTAAGCATAGTTGAAGGAAATTTCTTCTCGTTGCGTAACTACTTGCGTAACAGTCCTTTTCAGGATAGTTAGCAAGCTCTTACATTAGCGAACTCATTGTTTCTTCAACGGTCCTTGTAAGGATAGTTGAAGGAAATTTCTTCTCGTTGCGTAACTGCTTGCTTAACAGTCCTTTTCAGGATAGTTATAGCGAGCTCTTACAGTAGCGAACTCATTATTTCTTTAACAGTCCTTCTAAGGATAGTTGAAGGAAATTTCTTCCAGGTGGGTACAGACTTGCGCTACAGTTCTTTTCAGGATAGTTGTCAAGCTCTCGAATCATTTGTAGTAATCAACTTTTTAACAGTCCTTCTAAGAACAGTTCAAGGGAGTCCCTTCCCATGTCAAAAAAAAAATCCGTACAGATAGGTGCATCAATCCTTATAACAATGAAGGCGTATCTAATCATAAGGGTTCAAATTTAAGAACAATATCAAAAGCATTACTGCAGGAGAAGCCTAATTTACCAGTAACTGCCATGGTATGTAATGATTGTAGATTAAAACGTTCATTGAATCGATCTGATAGCTGTATGAATATAGACGATTCCAATGATATCAGTAGTATAGAATGTGATGATACCTCGGCAGACCAAGGTACTGAGTGTCCAAATACTTTCTTAACTGCTGGAAAAGATGCTTCATCTATCAAGTTACTTGAATTGGAAGAACTTCTGCAAGGATTAAAAGATAAATTCACAAGTTTGGAAGGTAATGATCCCATGAAGCTCAGAATCCTCACTATTGCGCCAGAATCTTGGAGTATAAGACGAATTTCAAAAGAGTTTGATACTTCCCGAACTTTAGCTAAAAAAGCTAAAGAATTACGATCAGCAAGTGGTGTTTTGGCCGATGTTACAGCAAGAGCTGGTAAAACTATACCAAATGCTACAATTACATTAATTAATGATTTCTATAATGACGATACTGTTGGTAGAATTATGCCAGGAGTCAAAGACACGTGTTCAGTTCAAGTTGATGGTGAGCGTATTAAAGTGCAAAAACGGTTATTGTTAATGGATCTCAAAGAACTGCATACATTGTTCAAAAAGACTTACTCAGATCATCCAGTTAGTTTCAGTGTTTTTGCAAAACTCCGACCGCAACATTGATTTTGGCTGGAGCAAGAGGAACTCACTCAGTATGTGTATGTACGATTCATCAGAACTGTAAATTAATGCTTGATGCAATTAAAATTAACAACTTAACAAAAGAAACTGACACCTACGCCCGATTGCTACCTAGATCAATGTCATAAATATCCAGATATTTCATTTCTTTCCACGACATTACTTGAAATTTTAAATAGTGCCTTCATCGATCAGGTACAATATAGTGTATGGACAGCAACCGATAGGTCGACTTTGAAAACAGTTACGAGTGAAGTTTCTGACTTTGTAAATGAATTTTGTGACAAGCTACAGACTCTTAAACCGCATTCATTCATAGCGAAACAGCAGTCTCAATTTATTTCGTCAACAAAACAGAATTTAAATAAAGGAGAAGTACTTGTTATGTTCGATTTTTCTGAGAAATATTCATATGTAGTTCAAGATGCTTCGCAAGCATTTCACTTCAACAATCAGCAATGTACAGTATTCCCAATTATCTATTATTATAAAGAAAACTCTAAATAAAAAATTAAAAGTTCCATCTTCCTCTCAGATAGTTTAAAACACGATACTTCTGCCGTTTTTACAATTCAGAAGCAATTGATTCCAGAAATAAAAAAAACTATTAAAAATGTTAAAAAATTGATATACGTCACAGATGGTGCAAAGCAACATTTCAAAAACCGATTCCAGATCGCTAATCTCATCAACCATAAAGAAGATCTTGGAATCGAAGCGGAATGGCATCATTGCGTAACAGCACACGGTAAAAGTGGATATGATAGTTTAGGAGCTATGTTTAAAAGAGAGGCTTACCAAGCAAGTCTTCTAGCTAAACCATCTGAAGTGATTTTGACTTCAGAAGCCCTTTTTCATTGGGCAAGCAAACATTTCGAAAACATACAAATTTTTATTTATAGTAAGGTAGACCATGATAAATCAACACGACACTTGAATAAAAGATTCTCAACGGCATTAGCAGTACCCGGAATTTTAAAAAACCACTCGTTTACTATTCAACAACCAAAAACGGTAGTTATTAAACGATTTTCTAATGCTACCAAAGGAGTAGAATTTTATGCAGAAAATGCTTAGTATTTGATCCTTCAGTAACAAAAAAAAAAGATTTTTTAAGAATCATTACCAAAATAGTGCAAAATACGAAAAATATAATAATATCCAAAAATCTTCTAAGAAAAGAATAATTCTTTTAAATCCGGAATAATCTTAATGAAAATACCACTAACAATGCATTGGCACGTACCTTCTCTAAAATCGTTTATCGTTCCAATATGCATAATATAATGTTTGAAATATAGAATCTGTATGTTTTACTCCACTATAAGTAAGATTTACTCAGCTATACTCAACTAAACAATAAAACACACATTCATATGGAGATTTTATAAACACACGAATTTCAAACTCCATAACCTCAAAACATGATTATAACGCCTATTTTATGAAATTGAAAATTTTACAATTACAAAGCTTCCTGTAGAAGGACGCAATACCATCATAAACATGACATTCCTGTCAAAATAGTAGCTAAAATAGTGTCAAATTTAAAAAATTTGACCTTGTCTTTGAACAGTTGTCCTTGAAATAACCTTGAAAATGAGCTTTTGAGTCAAGGTTAAAACCGATAACAGTATTGTATTCCTCTGTTAAAAACCAACGAAGAATGATGATGAGCTTTTTTTGTACACTATTTCCAGTCTCAGCCACTTAACTGCATTTTTTTACTGTTCTTTGAGGTTATGGACGAAAGGTGGCCCCATAGACCAAAACTAACGGTGGATTCGTATTCAGCGGGAAAAAAATTCGAATAAGCTTTGTCCCTAATTTTTTGACCACTATTTCGAGTCTTAGCCACATAAAACTGCATTGTTTGACTGTTCTTTGAGGTTATGGACGAAAGGTGGACCCAGAGACAACAACTAACGGTAGATTCGTATTCAGCGGAAAAAAATACATGCGAATAAGCTTTGTCCCTAATTTTTTGACCACTATTTCGAGTCTCAGCCACGTAAACTGCATTTTTTGACTGTTTTTTGAAGTTATGGATGAAAGGTGGCCCCATAGACCAAAACTAACGGTGGATTCGTGTTCAGCGGGAAAAAATACATGCAAATAACCTTTTTACTAATTTTTTCTTTGCCCCTATAAGTTTTAAGAACATTTAACTGATATTCCGTGGTGATATCGGTGTATTGTTAGAGCTGCACCAGCAATTTTTCAATTTTTCAAAAAGGCCACTCAGTAATGGAAAGTAGATATATTAAGCTAAATTTTAAGCCCGGACAAGAATGTTTTTGAGCCTCTGATTTTTGGACAGAGGGGGTGGCTTTTTTGACTAAAATTGTCCCATATATATATATAGGCGTCAGCTGCGAAACGAAAGGAAGTCAGCTGCGACGAATGCCGAGTCACGCATTCCAGGAGGGGAGCGGCTGAAACACGTGCTAATATTGGGCAGCGAGTAGTGCGAGCGACGATTATAGGAGAAGGGAGAGATTCATGAATGAGTGTGAGAGAAAAGAGCGAATAATAAGAAGAGCGGCGCCGTAATAGAAGCGTAGGGTAGGGGCGGTAGGAGAAAGGAACGTGAGTTTGTAGGAATGAAAGTGTGTCTGTGAGTGCATATGTGTGAATCTTTTAAATAAGTGTACAGGGTGTACGGGGAGGAATGCGCCCCGCTTCGAGCCTCGATTGCGCAAAAACCGAGGTAATATGCCGACGGAAAGCGGTAACGGACGCATTCGCTTTCCGTGCACCTTACACGCACGATCTTCTCTTCGGGAAAGCAAAACGATAGGAAAGCGCACCATTACCGTGCCATTATTTCGTGCGATAAAAGATTGAAAACGTGTATATAGTTTATATTTTCTTATCTTTAAAATAAACGTGCCAAGGCTTAATACCAAGGCATTCCTAGCATTAAACAATACATTCTTATTTGATTTGAACATCCATTACCCTGCATCCCGGGCCTATAATTAAAATCATATTAAAATTTAATAATAAAAAAAATCTTTATATAAATTTTTAGATTATGACTTCAAGATTTATAATAAGTGATTTAATATTTGAGTTTTAAATTTATCTTTATTTATTTACACAAAATTTAATGCATGCTAATAGTTATTGAGATTATTATATTTTTAATCATCGTGGACGAAAACCCGCTCAACAGTACTGTATGCAAATAAAGTATTTATTACAATAGCTATCTCAAAGCTCGAAAAAAGTTCCAAGCTGAGCAGTATGCTTCGCACAAAAGTGGCTCGTTCGTTCGTTCGTTCGTTCGTTCGTTCGTTCGTTCGTTCGTTCGTTCGTTCGTTCGTTCGTTCGTTCGTTCGTTCGTTCGTTCGTTCGTTCGTTCGTTCGTTCGTTCGTTCGTTCGTCCGTTCGTTCGTTCGTTCGTTCGTTCGTTCGTTCGTTCTGATATAGAAAATCAGTTAGTTGAAATGCGTCATAAAGAACCGAATGAATCTGATGAAGTAGATGGATTTCTTATGCGAATAGAAGCAGGATTACGTATGTTGTCATATATAGAGCAAGAGCATTACTAGATATTAAATTTCTTACTTGTGTGAATGAAGAGGAGTATTTAGAAAATGGTCTTGCTACATATTTTTTAGATTAATCCATATAAATAACGTATTTGATCGTTGTTTTTTCTTTCTTTATTTTATATTAGTTTATTTATTTTTAATTTAAAAGTTTTATTCATACTTTCATTTTTGTGAATGTTTATTCAAAATATTATTTAGAAAAAAATAATTAAAAATATGGAATTATATTTATCTTTGTACGAGTGTATTTCAAATTTATTAACCAGAAGATGATTTACATACATAAAGTTTGATCAAATGAGGTAAATCCCTACAGAGGTAAACTAGTAACCTGTGCGCAGGTCCGGCACATAAAACTAAAGTAACATCAAATATTTAAAACTTAACTTACTTACTTGAAACTAACTTAAAAACTAAACTAGTACAGTGTAAACTGTAAACTAAACTAGTATTGTTGTAAAATGTAGTTTACTTATCTAATAATAAAAATAGTGTTTGCATATGGAGAAATCTCCCAAACCTTTAACCTATATGACTCGAGATTTCAATCAGTTTTTTCTTATATTTTAACTGTATTAAACTGTTTCACATAAGCTTATGTTACTGTTTAAAGCTTTAAGCTTATTGTTTATTACATTTTTATGTTTACTTTCTATCATAAATTAATTAAATTTATCAATCAAATGTGTAAACTGTCACATTTCTCGTAGTCGTATTCACGATTTCAATTATAGTTTCCCTAATAGTGTTTAAAATTGACCTGATAAAAATATAAAAAAAAATATTTCTGACTAAGAATTAATCAAAGAATAAGATATTATTGATAATATTTTCATTTTATTCATAAAATCGGAGTTAAATACATTTGAAAGTTGTGGTAGGTTTTTGGTGTCGCATCCACAACACGAAGAATACCTCAATAAATAGTAATTGAATTACCTTGAAATGTATTTAGTATGGGTGAAATACATCAACAATATTATGTTGTATTATAATCTCTTTTTGTTATTTTAGTAAACATAATGCCCAAAATTTGAATAACACCTAAGTGAGCCGATTAAAAAACGAACAAAAATGTCGCATCCACAACGCACATTTGTGCTATAAATATTAATTCAAATCGATTAAATAAATGACCAAAATATAGTATTTGATAGACTATAGAGAAATAGCTTTGTATTATACCTAAAAAACTAACATGTATTAATAAAATAGCAAATTTACATCGATTTGTCGCATCCATAACGCGCCGTCCGCAACGCGCGTTTGTTTAAACATCATAACCTCTTATTGCAACTAGCAAAACTGAATAATACAAATACGAGAAGAAGTTTCTTTGCATTTTACGATCATGAGACCTGTTTTGAGTGAAGTAAAAGTGAGAAAGCAGAAAGAGTACTTAAAGCACAAACGAATTGAACAGTTAAAAGAGCGGAAAAAAAGGAGTGAACAGAGAAATAAATATAATGAAAGAAAAAGTGTTTTCGTCGTCTAAGAGGTAAAATTAGTCAATTTAAACGTTTAAATTGTTAATTTCAAAAAGCCAAATTTATAATTTAAATTTAATCAATGCATAAAAAGTTGAATTTGTATTAAAATAATATTACACTTCCGATCTTTTTATTGTATACACGAACTATAATAAAATCCCTCAATTAAAGCATACAATTTTTGTTGTTCTTTAAGGGAATGTAATTCTTTGACCTCATTTGAATCCTCATGCTTCTCAAAGTATCTCTCAGAATCAGAAGTGAGTAGTCACGCATCCTTGTCTTTCGTTGTACCTTCTACCGAACCATTACCAATCACTTTAAGTGAATCATTAAGATCAACGTAATTTGTAAAATAACATTAACACAATACAAATGTTGGATTTAAGTATCAAAGATAAAAATTAAAATAGCTGCACAAATATTTTAGAACTGTTTTCAAGAAAAAATATATACATGGAAATTCTAACTTGACGTATTTGATAAATCATTTTGGATTTGGTAGGCACTTGTTTCGAGCATGTTCATGGGCAAATATTAATTGTTTATAGTCTTGAAAAGTTGTGTGAAAAAAATTAGAGCTGCGCTCCTAAGTTAAGTGGGCCTCATTTTCAACATTTGAAAGTTAAAAGTTCTGGAGATTTCCCCATATACATATATTTACCATAATTGCACTTCAGATAATTCAGATATCTTTTATCCAGATTTTTAGTTTGTTTTTATGTGTCTTTTGATCTAGATCTAGTATTTTTAGATCATTTGGTAATTTATTGATAGTTGTTATTGCTTTTGTGTAACTATTTTTATTGCTGACCTTTTTTTTGTTTCTGGGACTCACTAAGTTTTTTTGCTTAGTGATACTGCTTGACTTAATGAATTTACTTTTTAGATTAGAGTAGTGATATATTAGTGTTAGTTATAATAGCAAATAGTTGCTCCAAGTTCAGTGGATTATCATGGATGGTGAAATTATTTTTATTAACAACTTTGAGTATTCTTGTCTGCAGATTTTACAATAAATCAAGGTTATATTTATAAGCACCTCCCCAAAGTCAATAAATTATGCCATAATTTATCAAACTATGAAAAACAAGCATAGTATATCATTCTCATCAATTCAGTTGATATAAATTTGGCGATTATATAGAATATATATATACTAAATATTTGGTTCTCTTTATGATATATTGAATGTGCTTATCCCATTTTAAGTTATAATCAAATACGATTCCTAAGTACTTGCAACTTTCGACTTTGTTTAATTTTTAATTTTTAATTTTTACATCTATTTGCGATAGAACACTATCACAATAGTTACCAAAAGTCATACGTACAGTCTTATCAACGTTTAACGACAGTTTATTTACAGCTAACCAGTTATCGACTAGTAACAAATTATTGTTCATAGATTCCTGAACTTCCTCCCACGTATCACTAGTAGATATAATTGCAGTATCATCTGCATAAGAGAAAATTTCATCAGAATGGATTACCTTCAAGAGATCATTAATATATATAATAAAAAGTAGTGGACGTAAAATGGTACCTTGTGGTACACCCGTATATATTTTTAAATAATCACTCTCACTTTCATTTATTTTAACTTTTTGATACCTATTATTAAGATAACTTGAAATTAAATCGAGCACCTGCCCTCTAATTCCTATACAGTATAGTTTATCCAGTAATATTTTATGATCGACAATATCAAATTCTTTCGCCAAGTCCAAAAAAGTTATTAGTGTTCGTTTACTGAGATCCAAATTGTTGTATAATATGTTGGTAATGTAGTTTAAGGGGTAACACCACTCTAGCGGCCCGAAAAAATGCCTAATTTGTACGATTTTTTACAAGTGTAGGAAAGTAGGGAACAAATTTCTTTTTTGAGGGTTTACTATATATATATATATATATTCAGGCACAAAAATATTTTTTTTACATTTAAATACAAAATGGCGGCTGTACAGCAAATCTCGTGAGAATTTAGGAATTTATGTAAATCTAGTATAAATTCAGTCTTAGGTATATCATGAGATATATACCATTTTACTGTATTTTTTTACTTCTAATTCCTGTTGGTTTTTGGTGTATTATTTGTTGTTGTTGTTACTGATTGTTGTTTATTGTTGTGCTTTGCTTTAGTTGGACCTGTTGATGTACATTGACTTGTTCCTGGTTGCTGGATTCTTCTTTTTGTGTACCAGAGAAATTTGGTGGCTCTGATCGTTGCAGTATATTTCCTACCTTACCGATGTGTGTTGGTATAGCAGTGTGCGTTGGGTAGTCTTTGCTTTATATATCAGAATAATTTATGACTCTGGTCGTTGAAGTACATTTCCTACATTACCTACGTATCTTGGTATAGTAAGGTGTGTTGGATAATCAGTTGTGTCTATATATTTTTTTATTTTGTTTTTAAAATTTCACATAACTTACTGTTTGCTGCAATGTGATTTATGTTATATTAGGACTTATATTTTTGATTACTGTATATACAGTTGGCACATTTGATAGTATTGTTTTTATCACAGTCATATGATTTGTGCGATCCACCGCATTTCAAGCAAATGCTACTGTTTTCGCAATTTTTACCACTATGACCAAATCTTCTACAGTTGTAACACGGCTTTACATTACCACATCAAAAACTCTGCAGCTCTGAAAGCCGACGAGAACTCTGCGTTTATTTCATTTGATATACTTGTATATTTCAGCAGTTACCTCAAGTAGAATGCTTTGTGTTTTGGTCTTGCTGTTTGTATATATATGTAGCCCCTCACACTTTATGTCATTATTTATAAAATTTCTAGTATTTATGTCATTTATTATACCATTTAAATCTATGTTTAAACAGTTATCTATTCCAACTACTTTTACCTTTGGCTTCATAACCTGTTCCTTTTCAATTTTAAATTGATTTGTAGGAAGTTTGTTGGTTAGGATTGTTTCGACTTCATTTGCACTTTCCTCATTCATACAGTTGATAATAACTTCATCATAGTTTTTTATATGAATTGTTTTTGATTGTATATACTTTCCTCTACTTAGATAGTGTGTGACATATTCCTTGATGTATTCTATACTATTTTTGTCTGTTTTTTCACAATTATTCTAGGAACTCGTTTCTGTTGAGGTTTGATTACAATATTGGAGGTTATATCAGCAAAAGTTTTTTTAGTGACATTGACATTTTCCGTCTTTCCTTTATCTAGCAGTTATTTTAATAGTGCATTTTTGTCTTGTAATTCGGCGTTGAACTGTCGTAGCAATGTATTTTCAATTTTGTAATTTTCACAGTGATTGTTTTCTTCCAATACTGTAACGTCGCGTAGGAGTTCAGTTTCGTTGGCCATCTCACTTAAGATTTTACGTCTTATTTTATCTTTCTTCATCGGTTTAATCTGTGAAACTATCGTTTTTGCAGCTTCGTTTAGGCTATTCTCATTGGTTTTTGAGGTTAGGTTGATGTGACCATGGTCAGGACAAATTACTAAAACACTACTAATATATTTTGGCTCACTTAAGTCTCTAAAGTCATTAGCACTGTATACTTTCTCACAAAAAATACATATCACTATGGACACCTTCCTTCTAGGCAAACGCTTATTGTTTTTCTTGCTAGCCTTTTCGGACACCCCATCCACGTCCGACGCCATCGCGCCCCCGTATGTACAGTTACATTAAAGTATAGTTATTAATACTACATTTAAAAATTGTTATTCAAAGCCTTTTTCCATTCTTGAGTAATGGCATCAGTACAAAAATATTTTTTAAATTCATCTCTAATTTGCAATGCATTTGTACAGTTCCTTGGATTCTGATTAAGCTGTAAATTTTGGAGATGATTAGTCACTGGTATATTTATATCTTCTGCAAATGATAGAAAATATTACCGTTCATCAGTTGGCATAACAAGATCCTTTGCCATGAGAAAATTATGCAAGCACACTATCGCTTGAACAATTTTAGTAGCATTGGCCTCTGTAGCAAGGATAGGTTTCTTATACACTCTCCATTGTGAAGATAAGATTCCAAAACTGCATTAATTACCGCTTCGAGCTCTGCTTAATCTGTAATTGAATACATTTTTTGCAATATCTAGATCGTTCCTTCTTGAATATGGTCGCATCATATAATTGCTTAAGCCAAAAAATTCATCGCCAACTAAAACATAGGGTAGCAATGAGCCATTTTCTTCCAGTTATCTTGGTGGAGGTAAATTTAACTCATTACTAAAAGCCCTGTCAATATCACTAAGCATAAAAATGCCTCCATCTCTGCATCTATCTTCAACTCCTATATCAACTACAGTATATAGTATATTTGCATCTGTTATGGCAATCAACACAATGCTGTGTTGACCTTTATAATTGTAAAAAGTTAAACCACTATTAACTGTCGTCTAAAAT
This sequence comes from Gastracanthus pulcherrimus, assembly GCA_949152435.1. Classification (NCBI taxonomy): domain Eukaryota; kingdom Metazoa; phylum Arthropoda; class Insecta; order Hymenoptera; family Pteromalidae; genus Gastracanthus; species Gastracanthus pulcherrimus. The sequence goes on from OX424575.1 coordinate 36,486,476, forward strand.
GAAATTATTTCATTGATTACATATTTTCAGATATTAATCATGAAGTTTATGATATTAAATATTACTATTTTAATAAATTATATAAATACCTGTATAGTTACATCATTGCCATCCACTGATCCAATACAGTTTGCGTAGTCCCATTGCTCTTCATAGGCACTTGCTTTATCTCTCCATAAATGCTCAATTAGCTCAGGAAAAACTGTTTCAGCAAGGACATCCCACATAACTTGGCAAGTTTCAGATATAATTTTAGAAATAGTGTTATGTGCTACTTGAAAGGCATAACTCAACGTGTTTTAGCTGGTATAAGCCTACTTACCACATTTTGATTAGTTATGTATGGTTCAATAAGGGCCAACAATTCATTGAACGTTTGTTGGTTCATTCGAAAAAAGTCAATGTACTTTTCTTCATCCATATTACTCATTTCAACAAACAAATTATCACTCAATCTATCTAAAAGTCGACATTCTTCTCTAAAAATGGGCCTTACCCAAAATCACTTTTAGCAAACTCTTCTTTTCTTGTTAACAAAAGGTAAAGAGAATAGATACGAACAATATTATTATATTCACTTTCAGCTTGCCAAGGTGTTTCTATGCATAATTTCTATTTTCTACATGTTCTTGTTATTAACATCAGGTATATTTCTGACTTCATTTTAATTATTATATTACACAATCACTATCACAATTATATATGTTGTTAATAATCAATTAATCATTAAATACTTTATGAGCAATGTACTTTAAAAAACTAGCGCGTCATTTTCGTTTCGAAATGTTAAAATCCACAGTCCCATGAACAATATTGTTCTCGTCGGAATGGCATTCCACCTCACTTTGAGTAAAAAAATATTAAAATTTGTTTATGTTACACTAAATTTTGAAAAGATTAATTTATAAAACGTTTATTAAATGAACATTTAATGAAAAGAATCTTTACTAATTATATAGCAATAATCATGGTTTCGATTACAGCCAATTCCGATTCTTTCTCTTTTTCATAACCTCCATGTAACTCGGGATTATAAAAAACGATACGGAAATAATCGGCGCCATCTTTATAAACTTAAATTCATTCAATGGAGCGAGTCGAGATCACGGGCAAAGTGTACTAGGTACCAAGAGATCTTGGTGTAATTATAAAATAACAATATATAAGTAAGCATAAAAATGTACTATAATACAGTTGTGGTGTGAAATAAAAAAATATTTCTCAGTCGAAACAATACACTCAAAAGTATTCCACCAACTCCCATTCCATTCTGAAAGTAAGGGTTACAAGAGATTCTAATTTTCATTGAAAAATGTTTTTATAACTGTTTCAGACATGTCAATATGACCTCTCAAAGGAAAGGTTGAAAATCATTTAAAAAAGGAGTAGCTCCTTTTTGTACAATAGATCCTAGTATTTTTCTGGAAGCTAAATTTACTTAACTTCGAAATCCAGAATTTTAGATTAAGAAAGAAAAGAGTAGCTACTTTTTATCTAAGCTGATGCAGCTTGCCACGTGACTACCAAGATAGACTTTTGTTTTGCATAGAATCAACGCGCGTTTCAGTGGTTTCGACTTTTTATTTCTCTCCGTGTTATTGGGTCAGAAACATCTGGCCTGATACGCGCTAGCCGTGAATCCGCGTAGCTATCCTTGTATAGCTAGCTATATATGCAGCCACTTGGCCTGAAAAGCTCCTTGGCCTAAAAAGGAGGTGGCCTAAAAAGCTACGTGCTTATTGGGTTTAAAAAAAAATTAGTTGACCCAATCGACGCTGTAAAATATAAGTGGCGCCGAATGACTATAGCTGGCTTAGTAGGTCGGCGGGCCTTGGCGTCGTTGCCCCTTTGGCGCAATTCCCCAGTGGCCGAAGTCCCATAGCTTACCTACTGCTGTACTTTTTGCGTGATACTGTAACAAACAAATGACCAAATATAGTGAAAAAATTTAATTTTCATTTAAGCTATTTTATATTTTTCTAGAACACTAAAGCATTACCTGTTAAAATGATTTCAAAATTTTGAAATATGTTATTATATATTGCTAAAGTTATAAGATATACATCAAAATTATTTATACATTCCTGTGACTCAGCACGTTTTGGAATCCAATGCTTTTTTAATTTCGTATTAATTTATAATTTATTTAAATACTAGAATTAATTACCTTCCCTTTAGATTTATCCAATAATAAAAAAAAATAATGTTACGTATTAGTGTAGGCATACAGAAGAAATGTCTATTTAATTTATTTATTTGTTTGTTTGTTTACTTTAGAGTGAAATGTTTGGTTATTCTACTTATAGTTCATCATGGGTTGGAAAATTAACTCTGGTAAGTCACAGAATACTGATGGTAGAACAAAGATATCTAAAGCGAGTAACGATCAGTATCAGTCTTTTGTCTGCTTTATCATTGAAGTTTTATTCAGCGGTCGGTATAACGATTAAAATGCCTTCTTGTTCAGTACTTAATTAAGCCAGATTTCATTCATTTTTATTTTCTAGATTTTCTTTTCGAGTGTATCGTACGTCATTCCATTAAACCCATTAATACGTAAGGTGGAATATCCAATGCAGACAAATATGCCACAAAGCAAGTGCTCGGCCGGTATATATATACGATAAATATATACGAATAATAGTCAGTTTACTTACTTGTTTACTTTCTTCAATTTATACAAAATTGTCATTAAATAGTATAGAAGATGAAATTTTAAACTTTTAAAAGCAATAAGTTCCTACCTATAAACATTTTTTTTCTGAATTTTTAATAAAGAAAAGTATTATATTCGACTGAATGTACATTATAAAGATAGCATATGTTACAAGAAGATAATAGTTTTAAAAAATTTTACAAACATATTTTACCATATAAGAATGATGCATTTTTCTTCTATAAAAAAAGTTTGATGTAATTAAAATGTTATTTTCAAGATTCAATTTTTCTTTCAAACATATTTAGTATTATAATAGCGCCTTACGCTGTTTTAATAAAATACATCGCAAATTTTATTATGAATAATTTTTTTTAATTTTTATGTATTCGTATGCTATATACTAACCTATTCGCATTTATTTTTTTAGTGTCGATAATATTTAAAGAAGTTTTAAAATTGCATCAACATATGAATTATTACACTTGAAAAATTCTTTCTTCTTTGTTTGTAAATGCGTCATATACTGTTTCAGTAACATAGGATTCGATTATCGTACCCTCAAAGGATGTAGGTTCTCATATATATCTGTATGTGTGTGTAAGTGGACGTATTTATGAATTCTATCACAACAAATAAGTCACTTAAAAAAATTTAACATTATTTAATTATTTATTTATTTATATATGGAACGAGCCCTTTACATTTTTGTCATATATTTAACTTTCGCATATTTTTAGGGCTGCCCCCCCCCCCGCCCCCATATCGGGATCATGCTCGATCTCTATCAGCGATTACCCTGGAATGACAAGTTGCAAATTCTGCAATATCGACCCTACGAAGATTCGAATCCGCGCCATCAGAAATTACAATTTATAATTAATATAATATGAATATACAATTAATATATAATTAATATAACATTAATATACAAATAATATAACATTAATATACAATTAATATAACATTAATATATAATTAATATAACATTAATATACAAATAATATAACATTAATATACAATTAATATAACATTAATATACAATTAATATAACATTAATATACAATTAATATAACATTGATATACAATTAATATAACATTAATATACAATTAATATAACATTAATATACAATTAATATAACATTAATATACAATTAATATAACATTAATATACAATTAATATAACATTAATATACAATTAATATAACATTAATATACAATTAATATAACATTAATATACAATTAATATAACATTAATATACAATTAATATAACATTAATATACAATTAATATAACATTAATATACAATTAATATAACATTAATATACAATTAATATAACATTAATATACAATTAATATAACATTAATATACAATTAATATAACATTAATATACAATTAATATAACATTAATATACAATTAATATAACATTAATATACAATTAATATAACATTAATATACAATTAATATATAATTAACTAGAATTTTAATTTCCGAACTACAAATAATTTTGTATTGAATGTGACTTCTTACAATACATAAACTGCTCATCCGTGACAACATTTTCAAAGACAAATACATTAGTTTAACACATGTAGACGATAATTTTCTTTATAAGTAACAAATTACTATGTTTTAACTGGCCATAGATCTCAAATGAAAGTGTTTGATTATAAATTAATCACAGTAGGAAATACAAAATTAGAACATATATATAATAACTCAAATACATTATTTCTTTTTACAAATAGAAAATTAATTAGTAGATAATAAATGTGCGTGAAAATAGTTTTTCTTGTATAAACCATACAGGTTTTGAAACCAAGCCTGTATTTAGGATGGAACATAATCAAATGTAAGGAAACTAATTTTTCATAAGCAAAATAAATATATGCACTAATACTTCATATAGTTATGTGGATATTCAGATTATTTTCTTATTTTGATTATTTAATATATATGTGTAACATAATGTTATTATTGAGTTCTTAAATACAAAAACTCGATGCATCTAAAATTTGATAACCTTACACTTTAGAGGTTATTTACATTTACGTACATTGGTAATAGGTGAAGAATAACATGTAAATACCTTTAAATTAAAATAATACATAATAAGCATAATAGATTATGCTTCTGTTTCTGAAAACATAATCTTTAAGTGGTTGTTATTGTCATAATTTTGCTTCTCTAGTTTTATCGGGACAAATAATATGGAAAACTAGAAGGGTCGACCGTTACACGCCTTTATAGTAACTATCTAGTTTGCCTACATAGATCTATACAGCGCGAGATTATTCTACATAGATCTATAAAGTGAACGGGATAAATTTCTACCAGGGTAACCTTATCATTCAAATATTTTTTACAGAAATAGAAGTATAAATTATGAAAAGTGTAAAGAGTAAATTGAACTCAATTTCAGTAAACATAATGTTAATACAGGCTAAAAATGGTGAATAAGAGTGAAGGTAGTTCATAGAGAGTTCATAGTGTACGTTATTAAGTAAATACAAGTTTGACAGTGTCGAATCTTTCCAAAAACGCTGTATACAAGCGGTGTAGTTTTCATTTTTTGAAGGGATGGTGGGGGTGAATAGGGGGGGGGGGGGGTGGTCCGTTGAGGGTGGAATTGACTTCTTATTTTTAGTAGACACTGTAGGAATTTTTTTCCAATTTTTTGACTCAAATCTAATTTGGGTCAAAATCTGCCTTAGAGACCTTTTGGTAAATTTTGAAAAATTGTGAAAATTTTGAAAAAATGTAAAAATTTGAAAAACTGAAAATGTTGAAAAATTGTAAAAATTGTGAAAATCTTGAAACATTGTTAAAATTTTGAGAAAATTGTGAAAATGGTGACAAAATTGTGAAAATTTTGAAAAAATTGTAAAAATATTGAAAAAATTGTGAAGATTTCAAAAATTTTTATTTGGAAGATGAAATTATAATTTAATTCTGTAAGTTAATGGTGCACGACTCATATAGGGCGAATGGGGAGTTGCACATTATGTTTAAAAAAGGGCCGTACATGCACTTTTCAAACAAAGTACGGTGTGTAACAAGGGGAGGGCAATTTCCAGCTCGGGTGTTGATTTTAGCACTCGACTCCGACTTGTGCTAAATTCATCTCACCCTCGGTAAAAATCCCACTTACCCTCCTAGTTGCACAATAAACTATTAATAAAAAACACTGCTTACTGCATTAATAGATTTATTTCTCAACGAGCTCTACAAATAAACTTAAAATATTCCAAATCATATTTCTTTCTCTAAAATTGCTTTAAAGTAAAAGTTATATATATTTTAAAATTATACATATATTTAAATATCTACAGTACAAAGAATAAGAAATTATTTATCGATTTGAAAAATAACTAGTTATTAAAAATATCTGTACACAATAATCAAAATCATATTTTTGAGAAGATATATTATTAATATTATTAATTTACTTCAATAACCAATTTTTGAGATATACCTACATATTAACATTTAAAATCGTTTTTCTTGTACGAAAATAATTTTAAATTAATTATTAGATCATAAATTAAAAGGAATTCAGACCAACTCTATGTTAAAAATAACAACATATAAAAAAAAAAAATTTTAATTTATATTTATTTAATTTTATATTAAATTTAAATTTACATTTAATCAGTTATATATTGAGTTATACCTAATGCAGCTAAAAAATGTTATCTTTAAATAATAATTTTTTATAAAAAAATGCTATTAACTGTGTTAACATTATCTTTACTGAAATTGACTTCAATTTACTCTTTACACTTTTCATAATTTATACTTCTATTTCTGTGAAAAATATTTGAATTATAATGTTATATTAATTATTATTATTATTACTATTATTATTATTATATAATTATTATTACTATTATTATTATTATTATTATTATTATTATATCATTATTATTATTATATTATTATTATTATTATTATTATATTATTATTGTAAAAGCCAAGTAGTAATGGTAAGAAGCAAGGCTGCCTACAGAGCAACTGCTATCACATAGTCTTTGTGTCGGCTGTAGATGTGCCTGCATCATCATCATAGCTATCATAACTACTTGTTGGGACTAGCTATCCGTAGCTGTGTAGTCCATAGCCTTGTTCACACAGTCAATGCCATCTTTCTCTATTATTTGCGAGTGGCATGCTATTCTCCTCATAACATTCTATTCCTCGTAAGTCCATTTCAATATTGTCCTCCAAACTTTGTCTAGGTCTACCTGTGGTTCTTCCGCCTGTTCGCTTCCCTACGAGCACTCTAAATGCTACTCTTTCATATTAATTGTATATTAATGTTATATTAATTATATATTAACTGTATATTAATGTTATATTAATTATATAGTAATTGTATATTAATGTTATGTTAATTATATATTAATTGTATATTAACGTTATGTCAATTATAAATTATAATTTCTGATGGCGCAGATTCGAATCCCCGTAGGGTCGATATTACAGAATTTGCAACTTGTCATTCCGGAGTAATCGCTGATGGAGATCGAGCATGGGGGCGGGGGGGGGGGGGGGGGCGCACCCTAAAAATATGCGAAAGTTAAATATATGACAAAAATGTAAAGGGCTCGTCCCATATATAAATAAATAAATAATTAAATAATGTTAAATTTTTTTAAGTGACTTATTTGTTGTGATAGAATTCATAAATACGTCCACTTACACACACATACAGATATATATGAGAACCTACATCCTTTGAGGGTACGATAATCGAATCCTATGTTACTGAAACAGTATATGACGCATTTACAAACAAAGAAGAAAGAATTTTTCAAGTGTAATAATTCATATGTTGATGCAATTTTAAAACTTCTTTAAATATTATCGACACTAAAAAATAAATGCGAATAGGTTAGTATATAGCATACGAATACATAAAAATTAAAAAAAATTATTCATAATAAAATTTGCGATGTATTTTATTAAAACAGCGTAAGGCGCTATTATAATACTAAATATGTTTGAAAGAAAAATTGAATCTTGAAAATAACATTTTAATTACATCAAACTTTTTTTATAGAAGAAAAATGCATCATTCTTATATGGTAAAATATGTTTGTAAAATCTTTTAAAACTATTATCTTCTTGTAACATATGCTATCTTTATAATGTACATTCAGTCGAATATAATACTTTTTTTTATTAAAAATTCAGAAAAAAAATGTTTATAGGTAGGAACTTATTGCTTTTAGATAAAAGTCCAGAAGTTTAAAATTTCATCATCTATACTATTTAATGACAATTTTGTGTAAATTGAAGAAAGTTAACAATATAGCAAATACCATGACGAATATATCAATTGTATATATGTAGTAGATAATATAGTCAAATATTGATCAGCTAGGTAACTGTTTATTATTCGTATATATTTATCGTTCGTAGTCAAGTAATCTACAATCGGATACCTACTTATATACCGGCCGAGCACTCGCTTTGTGGCATATTTGTCTGCATTAGATAATATACCTTACGTATTAATAGATTTACTGAAATGACGTACGATACAAGCAAAAAAAAGTCTAGAATATAAAAATTAATGAATTCTGGCTTAATTAAGTACTGAACAAGAAGGCATTTTAATCGTTATACCAACCGCTGAATAAAACTTCAATGATAAAGCAGAAAAAAGACTGATACTGATCGTTACTCGCTTCAGATATCTTTGTACTACCATCGGTATTGTGTGACTTACCAGAGTAAATTTTCCAACCCATGATAAACTATAAACAGAATAACCTAACATTTCACTCCAAAGTAAACAAACAAACAAATAAATAAATTAAATACACATTTCTTCTGTATGCCTACACTAATATGTAACATTATTTTTTTTGATTATTGGATAAATCTAAAGGGAAAGTAATTAATTCTAGTATTTA
>OX424575.1:36500054-36572554 GCA_949152435.1 Gastracanthus pulcherrimus
AATAATATTTAGTGAAAATTTTATTGAATTATAGCATATAATTTTCAAGTTATAGAACCATAAAAAATATATTAACAAAACAGTAAATAACTTAAACAAATGAAAACCTTTAAAAAAATGTGTTATCTCAAATAAAAAATCAGAGAAAAACAAGTAATTGAGTAATCATATTTTGACATTAAAAATCATAGGATTTCTAATTGAAATTATTTGTAACTTTCTTTGATTTGGGATATGCTACATTAATGCTATAATAAACTAGCAGTACCAATATGACAAACTTCATTTCTATACATGATTTTAAGTAGGTAAACGAATTCTACGTTAATTTATTAAAAATACATCAGGTAAGAAATCAAGTGAGAAAATGTTTTAAATTTTCAGGCCCTTTTGACCTCATTTAGTTCTTAAAGGCACCTGAATTCTTCTGTGTGACCCTCTCATTTACGTATCCAATTATCCTCATATTGTCATAAAACCATCGTATAATTATTTGCATGTAAGCATATGATTTAATACATTAGTTAAAGCTTTATGATATCGTTAACAATCATCTTTTTCATATTATAAATACTGCATATACATGATTCCACGTACTAAAATGATATTAATATTCAGTTCATGCAATTGCTATTGACATTGCTAATGTTTGTTGTCAATTGTCAAAATTATTAGACAAAAATCTTGTTACATTGTCCATATGTAGTACAAATGCCACAAAAATTATATTGTCCTATTGGTACTGCTACAAAACGAGACAATACGATATATTTAAAATTTTTGACTTTGTCTCGAGAAATATATCAAATTTTACTTCTAATCTTGGTCCAACCTTCGCCTTGTTTTAGTCTGGTTCAAAACATCACATTCTAGTTTTACAATAAGAGCTATAATTCTCTGGAAAACGGTTTTTACAAAATTTTAAAAAGTTTTTAGTCGATGAAATAAATCATCCATTAAATGGATTAAATAATTTATATTTGCAATAATTCAGTATAAGCCTATTTAGTTATTGTTTTAACTGTAATACACTAATCATCTACTACTATCAATACATATAATGAACATTCAGATTTTTAGAAGTTACTTACACAATTCGTTTCCAAAAGTTATACCCTTTGTAATGAGTCGCAGCATGCTGTATGTGTTTATATTTTCAATTCGTGACTTTCATTAATTTTTGTAACATTATATTTTAAATGTATAGGGCAAAATCGGCTAATGTCGCTTAAGTGCGCCATATTACCTGATTCTCACCTTCATCCAAAAAAAGGTTATTAATGAATTCCAAAAAATCTGTAAATTTTAACTGTTTTAACAGCTTTAACCATTTTGGATAGTTGTTTCTTTTAAACGATTCAAAATTCAAAATAAAAAATAAATATTCCAATTACTGGATTACGTATTTGACATGAAAAATTTGCCGAAGAAAGTAGTTGTAAAGATTTGAAGTGCAGTTGTGTTTATTATTATTTATTATTATTTTTATTATAATGACTTTATTATACTTTTATGATACTACTAATAATGGCTATCATTAACAGTGCTTGAATGACCAAAGGTTTCATACTTTTACATCTGCTGTATTGTAATTGTATTTACGTGTTATTTACACTTCGCTTTGGTAAGAAATGTCTCCTGCATGTGAAAAAAGCAATAACGCGTGTCTTGTTCTATATATTATGCACATTTCAGTATATAAAGGTATACTCTCTTCGTAAGATGGTCCGGGCGGCTTCTGCGCATATCTCACATGCATATTTTACTATATGGGATCGTAAAAACTTCGCTTTACAATTAATATAGTAAAAGTTACGATATCTTACTTTTGCGATATGAATTTTACGATACAGTTTTCTCAGTGTATCATTACTAGTTGATGGGACTATGTAGTCTATAGCCTTGCTCCCATACTATCGCCATTTCTCCCTATTCTTCGCAAACTCCATCCAGCCCACCTCATAGCATCCTACTTCTCGTAAATTTATTTTAATATTATCCTTCCACATTCACTTCGGTATACCCGTAGGTATTATGCCCTCTAGTCTTTCTACCAGTACTGTAAGTTCTGGTCTTTCATTTCCCATTCTAGCTACACACTCAGCCCATCCTAATCTTCGAGATTTTATCATTCTATATTTGGTTTTCCGTATAACTCGCGTATTTCCTGATTTTGTCAAATTCTCCATTCTCTGGTTATCTCATCTATTTTACCCCCTAACAGCCGTGTTTAGATTGATAGATATAATGTCATACATGATATTTCTTTCTGTAATATCAGTGAACAAGGAAGAACATGAAAAAATCTAGTTATACATAGAAAAATTAAATTCAATAAACTATATGAATTATAGCTCTTGGTGTTCAACTATTAATTTTGAAGAAATTTCATAATTTGTACAAACGTGCTACCATGTCTTGTATATTCGAAACTTGGTCTTATCTTAAAACTAATATGTAATGGTCTTGACTTTCCAAGACGAGACTAACAAGCAGAGTGTCAGGGGTTTGTATCACGGAATTTTCTAAAACTTTAGGATATGTTTTCTTGTAACTCAAAATGAAGACTTTGCAGGGTAACATCATCTAACGTTACCTCAAACATAAGATATAGCTGTAAACATTAGTATTACCAATATATGCAATGTTTAAAAAATCGTGTGTATATATATATATATATATATATATATATATATATATATATATATATATATATATATATATATACACACACGATTTTTTAAACATTGCATATATTGGTAATACTAATGTTTACAGCTATATCTTATGTTTGAGGTAACGTTAGATGATGTTACCCTGCAAAGTCTTCATTTTGAGTTACAAGAAAACATATCCTAAAGTTTTAGAAAATTCCGTGATAAATATATATATATATATATATATATATATATATATATATATATATATATATATATTGAACGCTATTTTGAGGAGATATCGTAAGAGGAGAGGCTGAGGGGGGTCGAGGGGGGTGAGGGAGGCTGTGTGGTAGAGTTAGCGTAATTCGCTAACTCTACCACACAGCCTCCCTCACCCCCCTCGACCCCCCTCAGCCTCTCCTCTTACGATATCTCCTCAAAATAGCGTTAAATTTTACTTTTTTAACGTTATTTTTCACTTTTGTAGACTTCTACATGGACCCCCTCATCACCCCTCATCCCCCCTCATTCCCTCATTTGACCCCCCTCACCCCATCCTCCTCCACCCTCTTCCCCTCCTAATGCCCCCCTCATTGTATTTAGTTTTATATAATGTTTTTAAAAAATCTCTCATAATGATTAACAGGAAAATATCCAGACTTATAAATAGATAGAAACGATCTTTCAGGTAAATAGAGAAATTGATAAATAGATAGCTGCTTTTTTCGTGTTATATGGAGTGGTTACATTATTTGAAAAACATTTAAAAACTTAAATTAAATTCAGCTAAATTGTTTCAGGATTTCAAGACAATTTTTTATTGATAAAGTTTTCAATTATTAATCCAATTTTTTTGTAAAATAACATTTAAATAAAAGTTTCTTCTATTTTTTCCACACAACCCAGGAGGTAAATAGATGTAGGCGTTGATTTTTTTGTTTTGTTTAATTTAATATGTTGATTAGAAATTTAAGCATTATTGATGGTTTATGTAACGGTACAAGATTAAAAATAATAAAATTATTTAAATATAATATTGAAGCAGAAATAATAACAGGAGAAAAAATTGGAGATAGGGTATTCATTCCACGAATAACCTTAAATACTGGAGAATCATCATCATTACCGTTTATTCTTTATAGAAAACAATTTCCTATTGTATAAGCATTCGCAATGACTATAAATAAATCCCAAGGTCAAAGTTTTGATGAGATAGGAATATTTATAAAAAGACCTTTGTTTTCTCCTGGCTAATTTTATGTTCTTTTATCTAGATGTAAAGTCACAGAAAAAGTATGTATTCAAAATAAGTCTGAAAATTTAACAGAAATTGCTAATGTAGTATGGCAAGTAATTTTTGAAAATTAACATCATCTTTTAAAATATAATTAAAATACATCTATAAATAAATAAAAATAAAATAAACTATTGAAGAAATAGTTCTCATTACATTTTTAATATATATTCGAAAATTATAAAGATGGATAACATGGAACGGAAATTAAATCAAGATCATAACGAAGGAATGGAAAATTTACGAAACTTAGAATCTTTAGAGGCTTTATATGAACAAATTGACGATAGTATGGAGTGGGATCCAATTCAAAATTGTTACGTTAAGTTAGAGGATTTATAAAATGCCGAAGATTTGCAAAATTTACAAGATTTAAACGAACAAATTGATGACTATTTAGAACAGGAAGAAGAATATGAAAATTATTTACATTATGTAGATAAAAATTTATATTACACTAAATTAAATAATGAAATAGAGAATTTTGTTGGGAAAGATGGTGATTTAGAAATTTTCAAAAATTGGGAAAACGTACCATGTTATATACGGTTGCAGGTCTCTGAAATTTTAATGATTAAGGTAGAAAACAATGATCCAATTTTAAATTATTATCATTCAGAAAGTTTGGAAAAGTATTATAAATACGAGTACGTTACAAATATTGCGTGTATTGTATGGGTTATAAAATTTGGTTAATCATTTATTTATTTCGAATACGCCATATTTCCACTTCAAATTTTTAATGTTTCATATATTCACATATTATAACTAATTATTAAAATAAAGAAAAATTAATAAAATATTCAAAGCACATTAGCCAATCATAAAAGTAATCATATACTTAATAACGTGATTATTTAATATTATTTCAAGACATGGTGTAGTAATATTTTGTAAGCACAAACTTATTAGGTAAGAAAGCATTTCATTTTATTTTATTAAAAATTTTTATTGTATGTTTTTGTAATTGTAATATTTTTCAATTCAACAAGTTTTTTTCCTTTTAAGAGTATATTTATATGATTACTTTTTTATACCCATTAGAAAAAAATTAAGTAGAACATATTAATTTTAAATTGATAGATAGATCTAAATATAGACATAGTGCGTTTCTTACACATAAGAATTGTACACGTAATTATTGCGCACAATTTAGCATTGGTCAAATATATCTATATATAATTTGACCAATGCTAAACTGTGTAGAATAATTACGTGTATAATTCTTATGTGTAAGAAACGCTCTATGCCTAAATATACACCAGTGGTATATATAGACGTATTTTACAAGGTAAATAGTGTTCTATAAAATTTTATTTTATTGGGTATACACACCGGAGATAGGAAGGAGACAGATGGGTAATCTCTATTGCAAATGAATAAATTAAAAATTATAACAAATACTTGAATGATAAATATAATATAGAATTATCTACGTTAATTATTATACAGGTTATCGTAATAATTTTTAAGTTAATCTTTTTCAATAGAGGTGGGAAAGGGATTCTGATAATTAAATGATAATCATGAAAAATATATGTGTTTATCATGTCAATAAATCACATTTATTTATCAGTACGTTATTAAATATGATTATTAGTAAATTAAACAAAACAAAACAATCAACGCACCTTTCTATTTACCTCATAGGTGGTGTTGAAAAAATAGAAAAAATAATTATATTATTTCCTTATAAGAATTAATAATGTCAAGCAAACAAATAATTTTAACTATTGTTGTAAGATGTGGGGGTTGGTGAGGGGAGCGAGCAGGGGGCGCAGCCCCCCTAGTGTATATATATATATGTACTCGTAATGTTAATGTTGTGCAATTAATGGCCTGTAGTGAATTGTAATGTAATAATAATATGCCTTGGTCTCGTGCGAACTGTGCGTATTGTCTCACATATGACATTCTATATGTAATTTTTTATGCATGTAGTATGGCTATTTGGACTATGAGTTCCGAGTCAATAAATTCAAATTCAAATAAAATTCAAATAATTCGTAAGACGTTAGACTTTTTTACCATGCAAAGTCTTCATTTGAGGTACAATAAAACATGTCCTAAAGTTTTAGCAAAATCCGTGATACAAACCCCTGACACTCTCTTTGTAAGATGAGACCAAGAGAGTCTGGATCTTGACAGACCAGCCTTAGTCTACTTCATTTGAATGTTCAGAAGGAACAATAGCAGCACCTCGATTGATGATATATTTACATTAAAAAAAATGCTTGATATAAGTAAATCAGTTATCTTGGAACCCATCTAATTGATTTAAGTAATTGTTTACTAGATTGAACTAAATTGTTTTTGGTTAAAATTTTTTTATTTGGTTTCAATTGAATTTTATTTTAACGAAAATTGGTTACGATTAAATAAATATTTCCTCGAATTACATTACGTTCTCTTAAACCTATAAAATAATTATTTTCAATTAAGATAGCGGTCAATTTTAAGTAAACATTTTTTTAAGGTGGATCCATTAACTTAGGGCTAAAGACAGAGACACATGAAACTTTAGATCTTGAAAGAAATTTGCCTAAGCTTCCCGTGCAAAGAAATAAGTCTGAGACAAGCCTTGCAAAAGTCTGGCTACAGATACGATAACAGACTATAAGCCAGACTATATGCCAGACTTTTGTTGGATCATGTCACGAAAACTTATTTTTTCATAAAATTAATTAGAACACTACACTTATTGTTAATATAGATCGGAATCGTAAAAATAATAGTTTTCGATTAAACCGTGGAAACATTTTTTTATATATTGCAATCTTCTACAAAATTTAAATATTTGTAAAAAAAGAGACAAAAATTGTGGTTATTACAGGCTTGACGGTACGCTATGCTTATTTTGTGCATTTCTTGCCAAAAGTCTAGGATTGTCTCTGCAGCCAGACTTTTGCCAGACTTGTCCCAGATCTATTTTTGCTTCCTCGAAAAAGAAGTCTTGTGATAGTAAAAAAATGTTATGTGTGTGCGTACATGCGTGCGTGCATGCGTGCGTGCGTGCGTGTATGTGGACCGATGTGTATGAAGATTACTCTGAATATTTATGGTTAAAATGAATGTTTCAGAGCTTAATGAATTTGTTCTTTTTAAAGGAAGGGGGCTGTAAAAATTTTCTTATTGTTTTTCGATGTTTTTCTTCGTATTTTTTAGCGATTTTTAAATTTTTGAGTATTAGTATTTTGGATTTTTTGGTATGTTTGAAATAATATTATAAATTCATTTTTTTTTGCATTTGAAAGAGCATAAAATTACCTATCTTTTCCGAACCGAAATTTTAAATAAGCTATTTTCTTTCTTCTGATAGTCACGAAAACGTCGTTTTGTGTTTAAAAGGTGATATCTGGGAAATATAACAAGGAAATTTTTTTAAAAAATTTGCGGTCATTATGAATATGGATAAGAATATTTTGTAAATTTTTTAAGCCTTTATACGTTTCTTTTTTCGAGAAAAAAATCGTTTTTTTTGGTGAACAATACCTGAAGAGTGTGTCAAACCATTCGAATTTTCGCCGAAATTCCTAACCTCAAATCTTTGACCGAGGTATGAACAATCGATTATAATTAATAAATAAACCGATTTTGAAAAATCAAGACATCATTGCCTTTCCTTTTTTAACATCCTACCGCTCTATTAAGTTTCAGGTAATAATATCATTGCATATATAAATGGTATTGGAACGAAATTTCGGATCATCTTTTGTAGATCTCTGATCTCTGTTTTATTACGAAATTTCGTCCCAATACCATTGATATAAGCCGCAAAAATTTAGCTTGAAACTTTGCACAGTGGTAGATTACAAAACGAAGGGTAATGGCCTCTTAGTTTTTCACTATTCAGTTTATTCTTTTAATTATAGCCAACATTTTAGAATTCTCGGGTCGGTAAGGTATGGAGGATAAAAGTGGCTTTGACACCGTTTAAGTAAAACGTCATTATTCCTTCTGAAAATTTCCACAGTGAGGTAGCTTTTTACTATATCTTGAGACTGTTAGAAGCCCAGATTATAACGATCTTTACATTCCAAGTTATTTGAGGTTATGTTTTTATTTTAATTTTTTTTTGTTTATATCTTGAGGACGGCGTGGTATTTTTTTGCAACCTAGTGCTCATTTTTTTCATTATTTAATGAAGATTCTGAATTAATAAGAAATTTTGAGATTCATCGACCCGCTTTTGTTTGACAATGATTTCTTTATTTTACGATATTTTACGATATTCTGAAATCGATAAGGTAAATTATTTTTGTATTTTAGAATAATATGTTGGTTTGATTCTTTCTTTCTTCGTATTTAATGGCCATGTGTCCCATTTTTTTTGGGACTCCGATATGTCACAATGCATATGTGATTTTGTATTTTACATGCTTGTTTATTGTGTTGTTCGATGTCGGTAGAGCGAAACCCATCACCTGCTTACGAGCGTCTCGGACACTGTTGAGGAGGCTATATGAGAACTCAAAGAACAAATTCTTGAAAATTTTCACCGAGAATCGAACCCTTGACAGCTTGAACGTCTTGTATCGGTAGGCAAGCGTCTTTCCCGCTGAGCCAAGGGAGGCTCTATGATCACTTCATTTTACATTTGAAAAAGTATAAAATTGCTTATAAACGATTATATTTGTGTTTTTTTTATAAAATTTCCATAGATATTTTGAAATATTGATTGAAAAGGTATTTTTTGTTTTATTTCTTATAAATCTGGGTAAAAATGATACGTATGAACGATCTAATTATGTGATTTTAAATGTTGTTGAATTCAAATTCGAGGTGAAATGTATAAAATTAAAATTATTAATTTAAAAAAATAATGGTACTGAAAACTGCTTAAATTAGATTTAATTTATATATAGATGTAAATTAAAAATATAAATGTATAATAATAAGATTATGGTTACAGCTAGTTGAATTAACTGTTGTGAATTTAATCATCAATGATAAATCAGCACACATTTTTTGAGCTCCTAATTAAAAAAAGATATAGCTATTTAAAATTAATTTATTAGAACAGAAAAATTTATATTAGAACAATTAATATAGTTTGAGAAAGCTAAATGCCAATGAATTGGCAGCAGTATTTTATGATTTTTCAACTTCCTTGTTATGTACATAATATATTCAAGCATAAAATTGAACATTTAAGTTGTTTTTAGAAAAAATATACACTCATTTATAATACAATTTTTAACACATCTACATATTTATACAGAAATTTTTTTTTCTAAAACCAAATAAATTTTAATTGATTAAAAATATTATTTCTTTTAATAATAACTCACGTTTTCGACAGTTGCAATCACGAAATTCATTAAAACTGCTGCTCTGATTTCGATGAAATTTTGAGAAACATATATTTAATATCCCATAAATATAATGCCAAAATCCAAATGTTGATTCACCAATTTGGAGAGCTAATATAAACAAACGAATAAAATTTTTTACGCTCACTCAACCATTGACGCATATGATTTGTCCTACCACGGAAGTAAAAAATGGACAAACACGTATTTGTCTCACGAAGGTCCGATAGTACTCCCTTAATAAAATAGTAGATAATTTTGTCAATGTGTGCTTATATATTCATATATGTATATATATGTAATTTTTTAAATATTATGTATAATGTAAGAAATAAAATACTTTTTATATTCATTTTGTGTGTTTCATTCATGTTGGACCTTCTTCAATTTTCCTAATTTTCCAGATATACGAAATACTCAGACAACATAAAAATGCACATTAAAACCCTAAAATTATGTTCGTTATTATTTATTATGATGTATAATTTCTATTGTTACTTATAATGCAAGAAAAAAATACATTTAATATTTAACTTATGTCTTTAATTTATGTTAGGCCATTTTAGATTTTAATAAATTTCTAGATATACAGAATGCTCAGAAATGCTAATTATTATGATTTATAATTTTTATTGTTATTTTTAATGCAAAAAATAAAATACATTTAATTTTATGCCTTTAAGGGGGTAGTAAAATCCCTATAAATTCTATTTTTGTACTTTTGACTATAAAATAAAAAAGTAAGTAAGTAGAGTTTCAAAAACGAAAAATATATAAAAATAATACATTTTTTAATTAAATTACCCTCGGACGGACCTGAAATCCATAAGCATGCAAAGATATTTGGGGTCGATCATTTTTTGCTTTCATGTAACTTACAGGCTCACCCGATGAACCAATTTAAGTTTTGCAGGGCTTAAATTGTTTTTTTTTAGATCCTATTTTGACTCTGGGTGAAAGTGCAGTTACTCAGGGCTAAATTATTTGGAAAGAAGTCCAAAGTTACTGGAGATGAAGGAAACATAGGAAGCCTGAGGAGAATGTATGCACCATAATATACGTTGTTGCACTCGAATGCCTCGTAGTACATAACTTGAATTTGTTCGGTGAGGCTTGCGGTGGTTCAGTCGGTAGAGTATCGGATTCCCACGTTGGTGACTTTGGTTGGTGAACATATATCCACTAAAGTTTTTAATACACTAGAAGGTCTCATGCAATGCATGGTAAACTCTTCCGACTTGTTTAGCATATACACACATGCAATAGCCAACCTATTCAACCTCAATGGTAACAATGAAACCTACTAATTTACTAAATCAACTAAATCACCACTACAGGCAATGGAACCTAAAAATAAACCCATCTAAATGCGAGACTATAATTTTTCATTAGCCGCTCAACCGCCTTGGTAACAACAAGGGGTCTATCATGAAATCTTTCCAAATTAAAATTACCGAAAATATTACTACACATATTATACCACACAAAAAATAA
Source organism: Gastracanthus pulcherrimus (assembly GCA_949152435.1). Classification (NCBI taxonomy): domain Eukaryota; kingdom Metazoa; phylum Arthropoda; class Insecta; order Hymenoptera; family Pteromalidae; genus Gastracanthus; species Gastracanthus pulcherrimus. The sequence continues at coordinate 36,510,815 of OX424575.1, forward strand.
GTTAGATATTTGGGCATCAAACTCTATTATCTACTCAGATTAAATATCCATATATATACACAACTGCAAAAGGCAAAGAACACGGTTTGGGCACATAGTAGACTCTTATATAACAAAACCCTCTCCCATAAAGCTAAAATTATATGACCTATTACTAATTAGACCTATCGTATCATACGCTGCGCCCGTATGGTGGAACGCCAATGCTTTGCTTATGGAATAGCTCAAAAAATTCGAACGCTTATGCATACGTGCCTGTCTCCATATCTATAGAAAATCAGAGGACAAGCACTTTATCTCCAATAAAGTTTTGTACAACAAAGCAGAAATCCCAAGAATAGATAACTTTGTACTAAAATTAACCAGAGATTATTTTTTCAACTTACCCAAAATTAAAAATAGCGGCCTTGAATCATATATATCCATAAATAAATTTGAATTTAACAGAACTAAACACACAGGATACTTCCCTCCAAGATACTCCCCGGCCAGGAATTCGACAGGGTTGGACTAATACAAGATAACGATAATCGGCCAACGATTTAACATGCTACATGCCATAAATCAAATAAAGCCATATCTTACAACCTCACAGACAACTTTCCGTCAATTAAGTACTCTACGACCCTAACCTCCATAGATATCAAAAATACGCATAGAAAAAACCCTAAGTATTGGTAGCTTAAATAAAATACAGGATTCATAAATGAAATCAGACGCAGGAAACACCATAAAAACCACTAACGAACAAAAGTATTGTCCTAACTATATGTGTCGTCAACCGGGTCAATTCAGATGTGTTGCCGTCTATTCCCGTCTTATGATTGCGTGCGTTCGTTGTAATAATTTTATTTGCTACATGAGTTGATGATATGGACAGTGGTATTGCGATTACTTGTGTTATGTGATGCACTGTTTGATTTGGTTTGTTTGTGTGTGTGTTTGGTTTTTTGTATTGTTTTCGGTGTGACGGTAAGCGCGGGGAGCACGTGCGCCAATGCGGTGAACGCGGAAAATCCATGTGCCGTATGGAGGGGGCGCGGAGGGCTCACGTGCACCGTCCTTCGGTGAGCGTGGTACGCCGCGCGCCGAGTGCCTCTTAAGCAGAGGAAGGGGGAAGCATGATCTCGGTGAGTGCGGTACGCCGTGTGCCTAGCGCCATGCGAGCAAGGAGCCGCGAGGGGGGGGGGGAGCGCGTGGCTTCGGTGAGCGCGGTACGCCGTGTGCTGAGCGCCACGTGTTCTCGAGCGGAGTCGCGTAGATGGGGGGAGCGCGTGGCTTCAGTGAGCGCGGTACGCCATGTGCTGAGCACCACGTGTTCACGAGCGGGGTTGCATAGAGGGGGGGAGCGTGTAGCGTTGGTGAGCGCGCCGAAACTGCGCGCGCGCCGCTCACACCAGAGGGCGTGAGAGTAGGGGACGCCTATGCGAGGCGCGGTACAGCGCCGAGCCGGGCAGTCACGCTGCGACCAGCGTAGTGTTAAGAGATGCGCGGCTCTGTGTAACGCGAGTGTTATATTGAATAAAATTGTATTAAAAATTAACATTCGTTTAATCAATATCCTGCTCTTTCTCCCACTTCTTTTGGTGGTCCTAGTATGCCAAAATCTGGTGGAGGTGCCGGATAACACTAACCCGGAGGAGTTGGAGAGAAATTGAGCTGAGGAATTGGTATACAGACAGTGCCGCATTCTAAACCTGAGAAAGTGAAGTGAAGTGAAGTGACGCTAAATAAGTAGATCAGTAATAGTGATGTTGGGCAAAAGAAAAAGGATGACTGGTGACAGAGGAGATCGCTGGAGACCACGTGTGCCGAGTCGTCGACGATGCGGGACTGAATTCCCGCCTTGGTAAGAAGAGGACTTGCAAGCTGACGTTAATGGATGGCTACCGCAACCTACCATTCAGGATTCTTCAACACCGGCTGGAAAAGGCCCAAGACCTTCAGCGTACGGGATTTTCACAGAGCAGCGCGACGAATCAGGTATGTTAAATGCGAGTGCGTATGAGGCCACGATCGACTCACTATACCCGTTCGAGGACACAGCATCGCGAGGTAGGCCGGCACGTAAGCGTCGTTCAGATCTATCAGTGGCCTTGGAAAGGGCTAAAATTCGGAAAAGGGCAATAGAGGAGCGCGAGCTAGTCGATTTAGAGACTATCGATCTGATATACGCCGCCCAAGCTGTGGCATTGGGGAATGAAGTAAATATTTCTCCTGATCCCGCTCGCGATAATCAGGGGGGCGACATACATATGCGATCTGGGATTTGCGCGGGAGGCGATATTGACTTCTCGCTTATCCCTACGCTGTCATCGCTTGCCATTCCGGCCCCTGCGTGCGCAGACTAGGTTGCCTCAAATTTTCCTTCAACGAAGACAGACCCACGGATTTTCTGGTTAAAAGATTGACAACATCCAAGGATTTGCCGTCGTTCTCTGGAGACTGCATCGACTGGTTGCGTTTTAAGCAGTCGTTCGAGCTATGGACTGAACTGGGGCAATATAGCGACAAAGAAAATGTGTCGAGATTATACAAGAGTTTAACAGGGCGAGCCAAAGAAGCCATGGCGGCACTCACGATGACCGCCTGCGATTCGAAACAAATAATGAAAGTTCTGGAGTTGCGATTTGGTAACCCCGACGAAATTCTTAAGCGCCTGTCTTTTGACATAATCGCTCTACCAAAAATGAACACTGGACGGGTCGATCTAGTTCCGTTCGTCACTACCGTAAACACTTGTGTCGCGGCTATAAAGACTATAGGTAACACTGGATACCTACACAGCCCACAGATCGTGCGTGATATCGAACGATGGCCCGTTTCCTTATTGAAGAGGCAGAACGCGGGTGCCGGGCCGGGACGGCACGTGCAGGGAGGTACGAAACTCGAAAGACCGAAGACAGTTCTACTAAATGCAAAAATCGGACGACGCTAACCTTCAAATGGCAAAGAACAGCCCTCCTTTGTACGTCAGAAAAAAAGGCAATAGCGATATTGTTGTACGATGTACTTACTGCGAAACTGAAGGGCATGTAGTCGCTGAGTGCAGAAAATTAATGAATCTTGACGTAGATAAGCGCTGGGAGTGGGCCAGAAAACAAAGAATGTCTTTTAAGTGCCTAAATGGCAAACATCGTAAGTTGTTGTGTCCCACAACTGCGGAAAACCGCATCATGAACTACTACACACCCAAGAAGATTTTAATGTGGTGGCGCTAACAGGGAGTGAGCGGCACGTACCTTACGCTTCAACAAAGGGTGCAACGCCAGCATGACCAGAACCTGCTGGCGTTTTACTAAAGATTCTGCCTGTGAGATTGATTGGCCCGACAGGCTCGATTCACACGTACGCCTTGTTAGATGACGGATCAACAGTGTCCCTTATACACGCGAAGGCCGCCAGCCAAATTGGGGCATCAGGTAAGCGAGTTAGGTTAGCACTGAAAGGAATTAGCGATGAGGGGGGTGTCGTACAGCTATGCGAGAAACTATCTTGTAAGATAAGAGGAATCTCAGAGAAAGAAGAGCACACCCTGCGGGGGTTAGTTGCAGTCCCGAATCTATCTCTTCCCGAACAAACTCTCTTGCCGGCAGAAATCAAGCCTTATTCGCACCTGCGTAACCTTAACCTCGAGAGGTACGTGCGAGCACGACCAACACTATTGCTAGGGCAAGACAACGCTGCTCTGCTTATAGCCCTAGATTCCAAATGCGGATCAAGAGACGCTCCAGTAGCATCACGGACGAAATTAGGATGGGTGCTGCACGGGATCGTGGAAAACAGAATGACAAACTCGTTCCATGAATCATTATTTCATTCCAGTGCTATCGAAAGCGGTGAGTCAGAGAAGGCGTCTAAAGAAGAAAGTTATACTGACGTCGAGTTGCATGATCTCGTTGAACAATACTTTCGGTTTGAAACCGACGGAGTATGTTGAAAGAAACGTCTCGGTGTTGCGGACAAACGGGCGATGGTATTACTTGAGGCTTCGTCAGGAAGGGTAAATGGGCAATGGAAAAAAGGACTTTTGTAGCGTTCTGACGAAGTAGCATTGCCCGAAAGCAGGGAGTATGCTAAGTGAAGGTTGTATAACCTAGAAAAGAAATTGGATAAAAATCCCGCTTTAGCGAGACTCTATTACGCAGAAATTGAAAAAGTGCTTCGGGAAGGTTACGCTGAGAAGGTGGATGATGGGCCAATTATTGAACGCTTGTGGTATCTTCCTCCCTTTGCCATCACGCGATCTGGGAATCCAAATAGAGTTAGAATCGTATTTGACGCCGCTGCTGAAGTGCGGGGCACGAGTCTTAACAATAATTTGTTGACGGGGCCGGTCATGTTAAACTCGTTGCCGAGAGTTCTGATGCGTTTCAGGCAACGATCAGTGGCCTTCAAAGCGGATGTGAAGGATATGTTTCTTAGAATAATAGTTAAGCAAGAGGACAGGGATGTGCAAAGATTCCTGTGGCGTGGTGCTGACCGAAACAAAAAACCGAAAACATATCGTATGATATCATTGCTTTTTGGAGCTAGATCGTTTCCGTGTAGTGCCTTGTTTGTAAAAAATAAAAATGTACAACAAGAAGCCGAATCTATGCCGGAAGCCTGCAGAGCGATTAAGAGGGGATACTATATGGACGATTACTTGGTCAGTACGGATTCCATCAATGATGCCAGAAGTATAGTACAGCAAGTCACTGAGATCAGAGGTGGTTGGACTGGAAAGTTCGAATATGACAAGTTCCTGCGAGAAAACGCTCGGCTTGAATTGGGACACTCGGACGGACGCCTTGCGATTTAAAACCATGGTTGACAGAGTCCCTGCGAAGATCCGCTTGGGGACACGAAAGCGCACCAAACGAGAAGTCCTACGCATAGTCATGTCGGTCTTTGACCCGTTGGGTTTGCTATCCCCGATCCTGGTGATTTCGAAAATACTGCTGCAGGACGTATGGCGTAGCGGCCGAGGTTGGGACACTCCAATAAGGGACAGTGAGCATGAACAGTGGAAGAAGTGGGTAAGCAAACTTTCGCTAGTTTCTATGGCAACCATTCCAAGGTGCTATAGGACAGCGTCAAAAGAGGTGTCTCATTTAGAATTACACGTCTTTTGTGACGCGAGCGTGAAGGCATACGCGGCGGTCGCTTATTGGAGAATCACGTACAAGGACAACTCCTGTACGGTGAGTCTTATAGCAAGCAAAAGTCGTGTAGCTCCACGGAAACTTGTCACCATTCCTCGCTTGGGACTACAAGGAGCCGTACTCGCATGCAGATTAGCTCTAATTATCCAGGCAGAGCACGATCATGAGATAGACGCACGATACTTTTGGACCGACTCGCGCATAGTCCAGAGTTGGATCATTAATGATCTCAGTTTGTACCAAGTATTTGTAGGGAATCGTGTCGGCGAGATCACGGAATCATCGTCTCCGAATGAATGGAGGTGGGTACCTTCAGCGATTAACCCTGCCGATGATACCTCCAGAAGAACTACAAATCTGACGCGTTGGTTCAAAGGACCAGATTTTTTGATGCAACAGAGTGAATCCTGGCCTTTGGCCCCCGCGCTTTCAAAGGGGGAGGAAGCAGAGTACGCGGGCATCGAGAAACGCAGAGTATATTTGACCCAAACTGTACCGGGTATGAACTCCTTACCGGACATCACCGGATTCTCCTCCTGGTGTCGATTATTGAGAAGCACAGCTACAGTCCTTGTAGCCAAAGAAAAGTGGCTTACAATGAGAGGTCGCGTGCTTGATACTCCTGGACCAACAAGGCGTGGCGGTCGAGTGCATGACCTCCGACGTTGCCAAGGGCAGGTCAAGGCAGCGACCGCACAAGCACCGTTGAGTCTTGACCTGTTGATTCAGGCAGAAACTCTCTTAACCCGCCAGTCACAGAAGGAATGGTTTCCGACGGAGCTGCAGGCCTTACAGCGCCAAATGCCAATGCGTAACAAAAGTCACATCTTACTACACTAACGCCTTACTTGGACGACAATGGAGTAATGCGAGTACGTGGCCGTGCATCTGAACTCGCTGGCGTTCAGGGTTTTAATAACTTCCGTATAATTTTATTTGGCAAAGACCCAATGACCCGTCTGATAGTGGCTTATTATCATGAAAGGGCGAACCACGGAAACCAAGAACTCGTGTTGAACGAGCTGCGACAACGTTACTGGATAACAAATGCCAGGGTAACTTTAAACACCGTTACATCTATGTGCTAGATGTGCCGAATTCTCAGTGCGAAACCAGTGCAACCAAAGATGGACAACCTACCATCAGCAAGACTAGCTTTCCGGCAGAGGCCGTTCTATCATTGTGGAATAGACTACTTTGGTCCCATTATGGTTACTATAGGTCGGCGACGTGAAAAATGATGGGGTGTCATCTTTACTTGCCTAACGGTTAAAGCGGTTTACCTTGAGCTTGCTTCAAATTTGAGTACCGACGCTGCAATAATGGCTGTCAGCATCTCTTGAACGAGTTCTAAGCCCGTATCATAACAACATTTATATTTCGAGATATTTGAGGTAATTTGTTTTAAATTTTTTTAACTAGTATAACTCGAGAATGGGACGGTCATTTTTACCAAACAGGGCTTTTTTTCAATCTTTAATGAAGATTCGAAATTAAAAAGAAATTTAAAGATCAATCGACTCGTTTTTTTATAACAATTTTTCGATTTTTTTTTTCAGTTTTAGCTTTTGAAGTTTCTTGGTATGTTCGAAATATGATCAATTTAGTGTAAATGCGTTAAAAAGAGCATAAAATGATCTTCTACAACTGCGTATTTTCGATAGGCTCTTTCCCTTGTTTTGTTATAGACGAAAAAAGTCATATTTAGTTTAAATGGTTATATCTCGGAAATCTACGATGGCTGATAGATCACAAAATTTTAGATGATTAGAAATTCAGTCAATCTACGTACTAACACCTGATTACATTTAATTTAAATATTTAAATAATTTTAATAAATTACGTACATAGAAAGAATAAATGTGATAAGGATTATTACCTATCATTCTGTAATTTTAGTAAAAAATTAGCTTTCGATAAACCATTAATGATAAAAAACACACACTGTTTGAGTTATTATTTAGAAAGCGATATAGCAATTATTATGCCCATCTGAACGAAAATGGACAATTTCTTCCCTGAAAGCCAGACCAAAATTACACTTTTTGCCCGCAAAAATGACTAGCGGGAAAAAAGTAACTTTCCAATTCATTTATTTCACCAAGTTCTACCAATAACCCTGATTTTGTATGTCTTTTAACAATATTGTCTTTTAACAGTCTATTAGTCCCGCCTTCCAAGTCAATAAGTAGCCACAGTTGAGATGGGCATAAAGTACTATATGTAACTCGAGAAAAAAGTCGATTTTTCCCTCGGGTCATACTGCCCTCGCTTCGCTCGCTCGGGCAATAAACTCGTCTGCGGTAAAAATATTCGACTTTTTTCCCTTGTTACATAATGTACTATTATTAGAATAAAGAATTTCATATTGAAACAATTAATTTAGTTTGAGGAAGCTAAGTGCCAATGCATTAAACTTGAGGTACAAACATAAATACTGCGCCCCCTGTGCACCCCAACCTCCGTTTCTAAGTATGATACTTTTCACACATGCATCGGAATATGTCACATCGAGGTCGTTCTGTACACTCACATGAAGATGTGACGTTCTTATACCCAACCGACGGTATACATAGGACTATACAGGGATATGTCACATTGAGGTCCTTCTGTGCACTCACATGAAGATGTGACGTTCTTATACCCAACCGACGGTATACATGGTGATGGTAGTTAGGACTATACAGGGATATATCACATCGAGGTCGTTCTGTGCACTTACACGAAGATGTGACGTTCTTATACCCAACCGACGGTATACATGGTGATGATAGTTAGGACTATACAGGGTATAAGAACGTCACATCTTCATGTGAGTGCACAGAACGACCTCGATGTGACATATCTCGATGCATGTGTGAAAAGTATCATACTTAGAAACGGAGGTTGGGGTGCGCAGGGGGCGCAGCATTTATATTTGTACCTCAAGTTTAATGCATTGATACTTAGCTTCCTTAAACTAAATTAATTGTTTCAATATGAAATTCTTTGTTCTAATAATAGTACATTATGTAACAAGGGAAAAAAGTCGAATATTTTTACCGCAGACGAGTTTATTGCCCGAGCGAGCGAAGCGAGGGCAGTATGACCCGAGGGAAAATCGACTTTTTTCTCGAGTTACATATAGTATTTTATGCCCATCTCAACTGTGGCTACTTATTGACTTGGAAAGCGGGACTAATGGACTGTTAAAAGACAATATTGTTAAAAGACATACAAAATCAGGGTTATTGGTAGAACTTGGTGAAATAAATGAATTGGAAAGTTACTTTTTTCCCGCTAGTCATTTTTGCGGGCAAAAAGTGTAATTTTGGTCTGGCTTTCAGGGAAGAAATTGTCCATTTTCGTTCAGATGGGCATAATAATTGCTATATCGCTTTCTAAATAATAACTCAAACAGTGCGTGTTTTTTATCATTAATGGTTTGTCGAAAGCTAATTTTTTACTAAAATTACAGAATGATAGGTAATAATCCTTATCACATTTATTCTTTCTATGTACGTAATTTATTAAAATTATTTAAATATTTAAATTAAATGTAATCAGGTGTTAGTACGTAGATTGACTGAATTTCTAATCATCTAAAATTTTGTGAACGATCAGCCATCGTAGATTTCCGAGATATAACCATTTAAACTAAATATGACTTTTTTCGTCTATAACAAAACAAGGGAAAGAGCCTATCGAAAATACGCAGTTGTAGAAGATCATTTTATGCTCTTTTTAATGTATTTACACTAAATTGATCATATTTCGAACATACCAAGAAACTTCAAAAGCTAAAACTGAAAAAAAAAATCGAAAAATTGTTATTAATTTTTAAATTTCTTTTTAATTTCGAATCTTCATTAAAGATTGAAAAAAAGCCCTGTTTGGTAAAAATGACCGTCCCATTCTCGAGATATACTAGTTAAAAAAATTTAAAACACATTACCTCAAATATCTCGAAATATAAATGTTGTTGTGATACGGGCTTAGAACTCGTTCAAGAGATGCTGACAGCCATTATTGCAGCTTCGGTACTCAAATTTGAAGCTAGCTCAAGGTAAACCGCTCTAACCGTTCGGCAAGTAAAGATGACCCCCATCATTTTTCACGTCGCCGACCTATAGTAACCATCATGGGACCAAAGTAGTCTATTCCACAATGACATTACCTCAAATATCTCGAAATATAAATGTTGTTGTGATGCGGGCTTAGAACTCGTTCAAGAGATGTTAAAGAGCTACCGTTTTGAAAAGTTTCAGGCCAAATGCTGTCGATTTACTCCCGAATTCGATGCTGAATAAAAATCGATTCTTTTTACAAAAAGATTTTGCTCTCTTCAACAGAAAAAGATAAAGCCTCAAAACTTATACAGAATATTCTTCTCCATATTCTTAATTTAAAAGAATTAGGATGTCATGAATAACAAAACAAGGGAAATGGTTTATTCAAAATTTCGAGTGGGAACCGATGGATAATGGTATGCTCTTTTAAATACATTATCACTAAATGGATGATATTATTTCTACAATTTCCAAAAACTCAAAAAACTAAAACTCAAATCGACAAACCGCTAAAAAACTAAAACGCATCAAAAAAAAAAAAAAACAAATATTGATCCGTTGTCCTTAAAAAAAAACAAAAAAATGAGCCATGGAACTTTAATGTTTACCACGTATATTCAAAGTAAAGTTGATCCGCATCCATACACACACACGTGCACACACACACATCCATACAGACATGATATAAAACTGTACAAAGTATCAGAAAATAAAATAAAGAAAAATCGAGTTTTTCATCAAATTTTACTATAGGACCACCTTAAGTAAAGCAAATTTTTCACAGAACAAAGTACTCGTAAATTCCTTTCGAAACCAGAAACGATGTTAAATGTGCCATTTTTCATGTGTTATACTGGGTGCTTAAGAATTTTTTAAAACTTGTATGACTCAAAAACTATAGAATATAATTGAATAAAATGATTACTAACAAGGAGATGTTACAAGATGTGGGTCATGATTTTTGATGAAATATTTAAGAATCATTTACTAGTTATACTTAGAAATAAAGCGTCGCACCCGTAGGTTATTTGAATATGTCTTATATGACAAAATATAGCTAAAAACATTAACATTGCCCATCTGCTTAATATTAAAAGATCTTATATATATATGGGGAATTCTTTTTCAAATCAGCCACCCCCCCTGCCCATTTCAATTTTGGAGAAAAAATTTTTTTGAGCACACAAAAAAATTTGTCAAGAAGTCTAGTTTTGTATGCCGTTAGGTGTTTAAAAAAAAATTTCTAACCTCAAAAAAAGTGTCTAAAGTGAGACATCTGACTTTAAATGATCGAAAAAATTATAATTCCGCAATAATTTTGACCAAATTACTCATTAACAGTATTTTAGGGGTCGCTGAACAAGAATCCGATGTCAGATTTCAAATTCAAGATGGCGGATAGTATTTTTTAATGTAGACCGATTTCTATTAAATTCTGTATGTTGGGGTTTTTGGGATCACTGATTACGATTCCAAATTCGAATTTCAAATTCAAGATATCTGATCCAAAATGGCGGACCTTAATTTCAAATTCCAGATTGCTGAACCAAAATGGTGTGCAGATATTTTCTTATTATTGGCTGATTTCTAAAAAATTTCTTGCACGCGCAAAATGAGCAGCATGCTATTTGAGCTCGTACACAACAACATGTGTTTCTTACGCATGCTTTACATAAACAATTAGATACAAATTCATCAAGTGGTGGCAACAAATTTAATATTTTTTCTGGCATTAGCATGTCATCTTGTTCGATAATAAATTAGTATTACAGTTTCGATAAATCTAAGATAATAATAAATAAATAAATAAGTAAATAAATAAAATTCATTTTTATATCATATTTAATTTTGATATTGCCTTTTGTTATTAAATAATTTTTTTTTTTCATAATTTTAAGAAGAATATAGGTATTTACTTGATTTAAAAATGATTAATTAACAGTTTTCTAAGTAACTCACGAATTATACAAAATTTTCCTTATATTCTTCAAATTAACTTTTTGATGTGCTTAATGTATGGTATAAGAATTTATTATTTAATTAAAATTGAAGGAAATTTTTTTTTCTCTTAAAGAAGTTTGTTATATACTTGAGCACATAATTATAGGTTATCTACATTAGTATCTTTATTTTTAATTCGAAATAATAAACAAATATATATATTTAAAAGAAATCATGTATACTTTCAAATTGTACAATATATTCTATATATTTGCAGTACCCAGATTAAAATTTTTTTGAAAAATGTGTATTTAAAATTCAATGTCGTGATACCTACTTCCACTAAAATAGCTTTAAACTAATTGTTAGATATTTAAAGAAATGTACATATTTTTTACATATTTAAAGTATTAACGAACTTGAAGCTAATATTTTGTTATTATTTCACAAGAGTAATTCTAAAGTTATTGCTGGATATATCAATCAAAAGAAAATTACGCCTACTTTTTGAAAATGTATATTTAATATTCTACAATTAATGTTATTCGAGCATACTGATGAAGGTATAAGCAAAATAACTAACTTGAAAATAAATGCAATACCAACATGTAAAGTTGATATCAATGGTAAAAAGTATAAAGTTATTAGTGGAATATTCCATCATGGTAGTATTCTTCAAGGTCATTATACTAATATCTTGCGACAGAACAATCAGTGGTTTCATGTTAGTGATATATATGTTACAAAAAAGCCATGGCCGAAAGGTGCTAAAAATGCTTATATTTTATTATTAGAACAAATATGAAACACTCAAAAAATTTACTAAAAAGGACTGAAATCTCTAAAAAAAATTAACTTTAAAAAATGTGAAAGGTTAGGCGAGTTTGATGTATTCCGCAAAATTATCATGGAGCAATAGAATAATCTATTTGATAAGGTAAGCCATAGATTAAAAAAGTAATGAGATCAATGGAAAATAGTCAAGTTTTAAATACATAAATAATTATAAATAATTTAGCAACGAACTTACAGATAAAAAAGAACTGAGATCAATCAAACAAAGTCAAGTTAATAAATTATATTTAATCATAATAAAGCAAAAATATTGTTGTGTTCAATCAAGGGCTTACTTAACTTAAAGTTACGTTATATAATGATCAATTACAAACAACTCTCAAGATACTTACTACGTAACTTGCCTTGCCCGTTTCATTTTGTTTATTGGTGAACAACTAAAATTTTCTTTTTATATGTTAGAACGTGATATATATGTAATTCATTAATATTTCAACTTTTTCGCACATTATATTGGTACTTATACATAGTTTTTGAATATACAAAAATAGATATAAATCTTTTAAAAATTAATTGTCTCTACATATTTACTTATTTTAAAATGAATACACTTTTCATAACTTATGTGTAACTTCTATAATTTGTTTAGACATTAGGAAAATTATGTCATATTATCCTTTTTGTTAACTATATTTACAAATATGTGTTATGTAATCATCATTGATAATACATATCATTATATCAAAAAAACATTTTTATAAGTTTACGTACGCAAATAAGTTTGTAGAAAGTTACTGATGGACAACACCATAAACAAAATAAAACGGGCATGGCAAGTTACGTAGTAAGTATCTTGAGAGTTGTTTGTAATTGATCATTATATAACGTAACTTTAAGTTAAGTAAGTCCTTGATTGAACACAACAATATTTTTGCTTTATTATGATTAAATATAATAAACTTGACTTTGTTTGATTGATCTCAGTTCTTTCTTATCTGTAAGTTCGTTGCTAAATTATTTATAATTATTTATGTATTTAAATCTTGACTATTTTCCATTGATCTCATTACTTTTTTAATCTATAGCTTACCTTATCAAATAGATTATTGTGTTGCTCCATGATAATTTTGCGGAATACATCAAACTCGCCTAACCTTTCACTTTTTTTAAACTTAATTTTTTTTAGAGATTTAGATCTATCTATCAATTTAAAATTAATATGTTCTACTTAATTTTTTTCTAATGGGTATAAAAAAGTAATCATATAAATATACTCTTAAAAGGAAAAAAACTTGTTGAATTGAAAAATATTACAATTACAAAAACATACAATAAAAATTTTTAATAAAATAAAATGAAATGCTTTCTTACCTAATAAGTTTGTGCTTACAAAATATTACTACACCATGTCTTGAAATAATATTAAATAATCACGTTATTAAGTATATGATTACTTTTATGATTGGCTAATGTGCTTTGAATATTTTATTAATTTTTCTTTATTTTAATAATTAGTTATAATATGTGAATATATGAAACATTAAAAATTTGAAGTGGAAATATGGCGTATTCGAAATAAATAAATGATTAACCAAATTTTATAACCCATACAATACACGCAATATTTGTAACGTACTCGTATTTATAATACTTTTCCAAACTTTCTGAATGATAATAATTTAAAATTGGATCATTGTTTTCTACCTTAATCATTAAAATTTCAGAGACCTGCAACCGTATATAACATGGTACGTTTTCCCAATTTTTGAAAATTTCTAAATCACCATCTTTCCCAACAAAATTCTCTATTTCATTATTTAATTTAGTGTAATATAAATTTTTATCTACATAATGTAAATAATTTTCATATTCTTCTTCCTGTTCTAAATAGTCATCAATTTGTTCGTTTAAATCTTGTAAATTTTGCAAATCTTCGGCATTTTATAAATCCTCTAACTTAACGTAACAATTTTGAATTGGATCCCACTCCATACTATCGTCAATTTGTTCATATAAAGCCTCTAAAGATTCTAAGTTTCGTAAATTTTCCATTCCTTCGTTATGATCTTGATTTAATTTCCGTTCCATGTTATCCATCTTTATAATTTTCGAATATATATTAAAAATGTAATGAGAACTATTTCTTCAATAGTTTATTTTATTTTTATTTATTTATAGATGTATTTTAATTATATTTTAAAAGATGATGTTAATTTTCAAAAATTACTTGCCATACTACATTAGCAATTTCTGTTAAATTTTCAGACTTATTTTGAATACATACTTTTTCTGTGACTTTACATCTAGATAAAAGAACATAAAATTAGCCAAGAGAAAACAAAGGTCTTTTTATAAATATTCCTATCTAATCAAAACTTTGGCATAGTGCGTTTCTTACACATAAGAATTATACACGTAATTATTGTGCACAATATAGTATTGGTCAAGTATATCTATATATAATTTGACCAATGCTAAATTGTGTAGAATAATTAAGTGTATAATTCTTATGTGTAAGAAGCGCGCTATGCCAAAACTTTGACCTTGGGATTTATTTATAGTCATTGCGAATGCTAATACAATAGGAAATTGTTTTCTATAAAGAATAAACGGTAATGATGATGATTCTCCAGTATTTAAGGTTATTCGTGGAATGAATACCCTATCTCCAATTTTTTCTCCTGTTATTATTTCTGCTTCAATATTATATTTAAATAATGTTATTATTTTTAATCTTGTACCGTTACATAAACCATCAATAATGCTTAAATTTCTAATCAACATATTAAATTAAACAAAACAAAAAAATCAACGCCTACATCTATTTACCTCCTGGGTTGTGTGGAAAAAATAGAAGAAACTTTTATTTAAATGTTATTTTACAAAAAAATTGGATTAATAATTGAAAACTTTATCAATAAAAAATTGTCTTGAAATCCTGAAACAATTTAGCTGAATTTAATTTAAGTTTTTAAATGTTTTTCAAATAATGTAACCACTCCATATAACACGAAAAACGCAGCTATCTATTTATCAATTTCTCTATTTACCTGAAAGATCGTTTCTATCTATTTATAAGTCTGGATATTTTCCTGTTAATCATTATGAGAGATTTTTTAAAAACATTATATAAAACTAAATACAATGAGGGGGAGCATGAGGGGGGGAAGAGGGGGGGGCGGAGAGTGGTATGAGGAGGGGAAAGAGGGGGTGAGGGGGTCCATGTGGAAGTCTACAAAAGTGAAAAATAACGTAAAAAAAGTAAAATTGAACACTATTTTGAGAAGATATCGTAAGAGGAGGGACTGAGGGGGGTCGAGGGGGCTGAGGGGGGCTGGTTGACACAGTTAGCAAATGAACTACATATAGGTAGATATATATATATATATATATATATATATATATATATATATATATATATATATATATATATATATATAGATATATATTTAGATTTTTGAGATATATATAATAGTTGTAAGCGTTATTGATTAACTCCACCATAATTACCGTCAGGATGTGTGCATAAATTACCGGCACCCTATATATATGTCTAATTACCGATACACTGTACGTGATCTAATTAGCGAAATCATGTATATGTCCTGTTAGTTACACACTGTATATGGCCTAATTATCGACACCCTGTATATGATCTAACTTCAGTCCATCTCTATGTCCTATTTACCGACAACATGCATATGTTCCGATTAACAACAATCTGTATATACCCTATAACTAACACGCTATATATGCCCTAGTTACGTTACCTTGTATATATCCTTACTAATAATCCTTATCACAGCAATTTCTTCTATGTACGAAAATTATTAAAATTATTTAAATATTTAAATTAAATGTAATCAGATGTTATTACGTAGATTCACTGAATTCCTAATCATCTACAATTTTGTGAACGATTTGCCATCATAGATTTCTGAGATATAACCGTTTAAAATTTTTATACTGCCGTCCTTATAGAAAAACAAAGGAATTGAGCTCCGAAACATTAATTTCCACCGTGTATATTCAAAGTAAAGTTTGTCAACATCCATACGTACACACATGTGCGCACACACACACACAAACACACACACACACACACACATACACGCACACACGCACACACATACACGCACACATGCACACACGCACACACGCACACATACTTATACACACACATACACACACATACACACAGAGATACACACACACACACACCCACACACATTCATACAGACATTTTCTAAAAATAGTGTATTTTGATTCCAAGTATCTCAAAACATCTTTTTTACATGTTTTTAGCAAAGCTTTTTTCCCCATCTCAAAGCTTCCTCTATGAGGAAGCAACAAAAGTATTAAAAAGTGTTATAATGTGTTAAGTAATGTGAAAATGGGCTTAAATTAAAACACCTTTATACACTTTATTTACACTTTTTGAATAGTAAAATTATTTAAAGTACCTAAGAAAATTGAGTTTTAAAATTTTATTTTTAACCTACTCGAACTCTACAGATTAGACTTTTATAACAGTCCTCTATTCGTGAAGAGACATAATACCCATCTCCATGGTTGGTCAAGCCGTCTTTCAGTACAAACTGCATACCATATACCGCGATCTCATCTCCTCGCGAAATCGAGTTAATCTCCGGGCTACAACAAGCAATTAAGGAAGCGAGAAGTCATTCAATCCGACAATCCGAGGGGCTCGCTCGCACCGAAACACAGAGAAACGACCGCCCCAGCCGTAACATACAGTACATTTGCCAAGAGATTCATATTGGAAGTTTCGGACGGGACGCAGCCGATAGCTCATCGACAGTCGGCGGATTGTTTAAAACTTAGCTCGTTAGCGTCGATCGGCCGACCCGAAAACGTTATACAAGAGCTGCTGTCGTCGTCGTCGTCGTCTGGCGTGCATAAAATAGGTTAATCGCGCAACATTGAGACTCGCGTAGGAAGCTTAAAGCGCACCCGGGCATCAGCGGAAACTTTGCCTGGGTGTAAATTCTACCAGAAAAGGAAAACTTCCGGCTCAGCTTCTCTCGGACTTGCGTCTTGAGACTGCTTTGCGCGCGCTGCACTGTTTTACTGAGAGCTCGAGCTCCTTCGGCTTTCGCCTGCGCAGTGTGTATGCGTGGGTTTATAGACGAGCGCCCTAACCTATTTACCTGTCCTATCCGAATGCTTTATGAATGTTTTGTGTGCAGTATAAAATTACACTGTTGGTTTGAAATTCGAAGTAACTACAAAGTTGATACTTTAGTTAATAACATTTATGAATGAATCTGTACGCATGAATACAATTTGACATCGAAGCCAAATTCAAAAATATTCGACTATCACTTTCGCTGAGGTGAGATAAATGGCCTTTTTAAAGTTTTTTATATTGATAACGAAAAATGAATAATATAAGCTATTTCACCCTAAATATGTATTATATCAGTGAAAAATACTACCTCTTCTTTTGGCCGTAGTGCTGTACCATTTCAGAATATAAAATTGACCCGAAAAACAAATAACCGTAGACGGAGTAAGCTTTAATTTGAGTTTTGAAATATTAAAAATTATTTAATTATTTTAAAGTTATGAACAATTGATAATTATGAAATAAAATTCATGAAAATTTGAGGATTATCAGCTGATTAAATTCGGCGGTTTTTCTCTCATTTTTATTCATCGTTTTCAATTGTCCATAACTTTAAAACAATTTAATATTTTGTAACATTTCTAAACTCAATCTTTCGTCTACTTTTATTTGCTTTTGAGGTCCATTTTTTATTCTTAAGTGGTGCAGAGTTATGGCCAAAAGAAGAGGTAGCTTATTTCACTGATATAGGTAATACATATTTAGGGTGAAATAACTTATATCACGAAAACAAGACCCATAGGACAAAACTATGTACCAGAAAACACCTCCCAAAGATTTAGCCGATTCCGTTACCCAAAAGCTTACGACTCTCCTTGTTAATAGCGTTACAATTTAATAAATGTATTTATTTGACAATTTTATATAATAATTTATATAGAAATATATCAAACAAAAGTTTGCATACATAAAAGAAGCAAAGTCATCAAATAGTATATTATGACACTGTTGTGGGAGATGGTTTTCTACCTTGCTCGAGGGTTTTCGCACGAGCGAAGCGAGTGAGAAAATCGAGCAAGGTAGAAAAATACCTCCCACAACAGTCTCATACGATATTTTATAGCACAACAACCTCAAAATCGACAATAAAGTTGGCATTTTGAGGTTAGTGTGCTATAAAATAATTTAAGACGGACATCAAATAATTTTAGATAATGAAATAAAGTAATAATAAAGTTTTTATTATTGTATACTTATTTCAATCATTTTAGTTTATTCATAATTTATTAACAGTCTTTAATAAATAAATTAATTGAGTGGTAATAAAATGTATTTTCATTAAATAAATAATACAACATTTATTAAATAACTGAATATACCGACAAATTACCTTATACTAATACTTTATTTACTTTTCAAATGATAAATTTGTTTTTATATCTCACTATAGTATGAATTAAATTGTCTTGAGTGATCTCCATAGATTTCAAATATTAATATATTAGATAGTTTTTTTTTATATAGCATATAGTTTTGTACAAAAATATTTATAAACTGGACATGACGTTAATGATACATAACTTTATCGAAATTAAAAGATCAAATTTTCACGTTCATGGAAAATCAGAAAAGAAATATAGATAAAATGATTCAAAATATCTGAATGTTAAATTATACATTATGCTTAGAATCACCTTTATAAGGGTGATATTAACTTATATGATAGTATCCCTATAAAGAAATAATGATAAGTTAGGCTATTAAAGCTTGTTTTATACCACGGCATAGTTTTTCACTAAAATAATGCATACTAGAAATAGAACAACCGATATCTTAAGAACAAGGGCCTATTCACAAAAATAATGAGACTCATTTGTGATATTAAAACATATTACAAAGTTTCAGCAGATTACAGGACTAGCAACGTTGACACTTTCCTTGTAAGTGTTTCATAATTTCTTCTGTACGTAGTAGAACCGTACAATTTGTTACAAAATAATATATGTAAAAGATGTATTGTTTTATAACATTGTCCCATGATAATTAGCTCAAATCTTTGTATGAAATAGATACAATAACTTGTGCCAATTAGCATGGGACAGCGATTGTCGAATATTATAGCATTTACTCCAATTATGATTGAGCTAAATAAAAATAAATAAATTGAATAACATCGCATATTGTTACAAAAAGAATATTATTACGATATGAAAGTTAACTTTTTCGAATGATCACTTATGATATTATCAATATTACATTGAAAAAATTAAAGTAACTGAGTATAGATCATGATTTGATAAAAGTTATCACTTTTATATCTATTAGATATTACATTATCTAAATTACTTTTGATTTTCGAACTAAATTTTTAATATTTATTTAATTACATCAAAAGCTTGTAATAAGAGTACATGTTCTTATATACTCTTTATACCTTATTTGTCATTTTTAAAACTAGATAACAGTCCCCAGTACTTGTAATCAAACTCTACTGAAGCACAATTAAAGTCAACTATTAAAACAAGCACTTTCTCCTTTGCGATTGATTAACTGGACTAATAGAAAACTAAGTGTGCCAATGCAGTGCTCCCTCGTTCACTGAGTCTGAAAGAGTACATTATTACGAAACTCAGACGCAGTGGTTCGAGAATCATTAGTTTTCTTTGATATCCGCTAAGGCTTTTTGGTGGCACTTAATTTTTTTTCACCTCTTATTCACACGCAGTATAGCGGCATTGTCTTTGCTTGGTACTCCCGCCATAATGTAATGGCATATTCGTAATTTACCCGAGCGCGTCTTAATCTCAATAAGTTTTATTTCCATGTATCGAGAGTGAAAGAGGTCGAGTCTTTCAACGCGAATTTTTTACCGTCGGGCTCGTGCGATGATTTGACGAAGGAAATGGATAATACAAAGCATTCAGCTAAAGCTTAACATTAGAGTCTGAATGAGTGTGGTATATACGAGGAATGGGCGGAAGATTATTGAAGCATCAAACATGATTCGGTGTATTTCGGGAGAACGAGGATACGATTTGTAATCTCGAGATAAACTCCGGTAAGTACTGATTGATGTTCCTCGTTAATGTGTGTCAACGATTTGGAGATGCGATAGTCTAGTTATTATACGCAGCGTCGTGTACATATTTAAAATATTTTATTTTATAGAAATATTTTGTTATTATTTTCTCGAAGCAAGATTTATAATACAAGAGAAAAAAAAGTTTTTGAAAGAAAACGTTACAAATATGTTTTGAGGTATAATATATAATTATACTTGGAATCTATATTTAGACAATGTCTTTGATCTTGTCTTGTTCAGGCCTGATATCTTGGCGACAGGCCTGCGTTGAATCTTCAAGGCGAACACAGATGTTTAAGGCCTTACTAGAATTTGATAACATCTTCTATTGATGTTTTTCCAATTTAAATTGCTATTGTCTTATTCAACTAGCTCATTTCTCTGAATTACTAAAAAACTCTATTAAAACAAACTATTGCGCCTCGCGCGCTTTTGGAACCGATTTTGAACGAACCAATCTAACACTTTTATGTTTATTAGATGCATTACCTTGAAATGAGTAAATTCTTATTAAAAAAAAGGAGCCTAAACTTACAAGGAGATCATCGGAGTCTGGGCCAGGGATTCAGATGAACAAATGGATAAAAGTATGGATATTGGGTTTCATTTTTTAGGTACCAAAAATGTTCCCCAAATTTTCGAAAAAATTCCGTGATCCAGACTCTGTGGTCTGTCTTTATATGTATACAAAGACAGACCATGGACAAACCACTGTACTGTAGTCTGTAGTATAGTATAACAATTGATAACCAATATACATAAAATTGTTTCAGGTCCTAAAAAATATGGTTTCATGAGTACTTTATTGTGTAGATAATTCGTTTCTTAAAAATCATTTTTACATTAAAAATTTTTCAAAAAGACTAAAATTTTAAATGTTAATTTTTTAAAATTTTAAATTAATTATCCAATTTTTATGAAACTTTCATGCGCACAGTTATCAATAGTATGGTTATATCTATATGGTTATATTTTCATTTCAAGCTGCGTGAAAAATTTTTCACTACTTCAAAAAGTCTAATAGTTTTATTATTAACAATTATGATTTCTTTTAATTCACTATTTATTAGTGTATTTTTAGTAAATTCTAACTACGTAGCCACGTTTGTAGTTATATATGGAAATTGCACATATGCAGTGATGACTCGAATTGTGTTACTATAATGCAAATGCATAATTCAAAATAAAGCCTAGATATGAAATAATATCATATAAATCGTCGTATGTAAAATTGACTAAAATATAATATTTATCTTGGATATATACCTTTGATGATTTAAGATTAGACAATTATTATAGAAGAGTAGGTTATGATAAATGAAAATAATTTTGACAAAATCAATATTCATCCAAAATCAGTTTCAAAAATATATATTTAGAAAGAACTAAATTAATAAATAAACAACCCACACGACGCAATTATCCACAAAAGGTAAAACCGCAACTCTTTCAAATTCTAATGCCAACGCTGAAAAATCTGATTAAGTCAAGCGTTCCCGAGGCTTTTCACATACAAAAGCACTTTCTCGGAGGATAGGCGCGCGCGTATAACAGAAAAGAAAGCAGTAGCAGCGAGTACAACACCCCATCCCCGACAAGCGCGCGAACGTTTTTCTCGGTGCAGCTCTCTTGCGACACACGAGCCAGTAGGCACTATACGCTAATGGAGAGACTGCTGCGGCGCAGCCGCGACTCGAGGGCCATTCGCGCGAGAAAAAGCAAAGTCAAGTGTCGGAGCAGCAGCGCGAGACCGCATGCAGCAGTGGCTGGTATATACTTGTACCTCGACTCTTTTAGCTCGGCAGAAAGCAGCGAGCGCCAGCAGAACAAAAGTCACCCAACACCTCGACATTCTAGCTCTCGTTTTCTTTTGGTCTTCTTCACTATTTCACGTGCAATACACGCGTGCGTATACACACGCTGTCGCACTACTCGATGGACGGCAACTGATCACGCTGATCATCGGCCAACTTGCCTGTACCGCTGCTGCTGGCTTATCGTCGGTCATTAAGTAGCCCCCTGATACGGCACAAGTGCCTTCGGACGATTGTCTACACATGCGTTATATATACATATATATATATATATATATATATATATATATATATATATATATATATATATATATATACGTGTGTTTGAGTGTGTGTGTATGCGGTATGCGTGTGTGGGGAGGGGAAGAGAGGGCGGACGCAGTAGCTAATCCGGCTGCGTGTTCACTGCAACGCTGGATACAGCACTGGGCTAAACATGTAGGCAGAGACAGTGAAAGAGGAAGTGAGAGGGAGAAAGGAGGAACAAGGAGGAGGTGGGTGCTTTGGCGCCTGCCCGAATGTCGTTAGTTAATAATTACAGGCGCGTGCGATGCAGCGAGCGAGCTCGGAATAATCATTTATAGCTTCGGAGTTCTCGAGCTTTCCAGAGTTCCCTTGCGCTTTAGAAAAGAGAGGGTGTAGGGATCTAGATCTGTCCTTTGCTTTGCTAAGTACTCGAGACAAATTTGCGACGTAAGTCGAGTACAAGTAGGATGAGCATTACGCGAAAAAGGCCAGAGGCGATAGATGTATATACTCATGGTTATACGCTAAAAATATTAAATTAAGGAGAATTTCATTAATGAAAGTGGCGGGTGGAATATTTAATATTTAATTTAATTTGATCTAAGAAAGAAAGCCATGAAACTGACAAAAAACAGGTGTTTACAAAGCATTTATTTTTAATGTAACGGAACTTTTTATATCATATCTATAAAATATCTATAGAGTAAATATAACATGTAACAGACTTTTGAAGAAAATAATACAAAAATATGACAATAATATCTAGTTTTATTATTAAATTTCAGGACAAGGAAATATAAGTATAAGAAATAAGTTTAACTAAAGATTATATTTTTATAAAGTTCTCATAAAATTTATTAGTCATCATTGTTAAAAAATAATGCAGTTATAGCTCCACCATGTTTTAAAAAAGTAATTTCGTGAAACAGGCGATTTCAAATGCTGATTCATCTACATGAAGCCTTTTGTAGCTCAAAGGACTTTTCGAAGTACTGTTGAAATCATTTTTCACTTTCCTTTAATGGCCACCCTAAAAAATAGAAAGATCATATAAAATTATTCTTTTGATTTTGAAAGATCGTCATTATTTTCAAGAAAATCCGATTTCTAGCACAACGGTGTTTTCATGAAAAGGTTTGTAGCTCTAAGAATATTTCAAACTCTTTCTCAAAACCTCTCTTACATACTTTTAAGACTTTAAAGAATAATAAAAATATTACAAATATTTGAATATGAGGTTGTCGCCGTGACTTTCTATAATTCAAATAGATTGCTAAAAACCAGAGTGTAAATATTTGTGTTTTATACAGAAATGTATGACTTCTACCTATCAATCTACTGAACTGAGCTCTATAGAAATTAACTCTCTATACTAATTATTATAATGTATACAATGAATGTTATATATATATATATATATATATATATATATATATATATATATATATAGATATATTATATGCAAAAATTAGAACCACTGAAACTCTTGAAAATTTTTCCATTTAATGTCTAAATTAACAAAAAAAAAACATTATCAGACTAAATTATGTAAAGTGCCAAATGTTAGGAATTGTCAAAAACAATGATTGTCAATTTTTATCAATTTTTGTCATTTTTTTAGAGTTTTAGCGTTTTTATTTAAAAACTATTAGGTTTTAAAATGCATGCAAGGTCTTATTGTCCGCAAATTTCACAAAGAATATCCTGACTTTTTACAAGATTTAAATTGGTCTATTCTGATTGATGTAAAGAAATATGATAGTGTATACGCGCATCTCCCGTGTGCGTTTCTGTGTGAAATTATCTTTCCGTTTAGAAATCCGTGTGAAATCATCTCTCCGTTTCTTCCGTGTGGGTCTGTGATAGAAAAGCTGCCGTTTCAAGCCATTTCTGTTTACTCCCGCGTGTCTCTATAAAATAAAAGTTACCGTATTCATCGGTTTACTCTTTCCGTGTGGATCTGTAATGGAAAAGTTGTCGTTTTAAACCATTTCCGTTTTCGTTTCGTGTCCCTTTCTATTTTCTTCCATGAGCTGTATAATACCCAAGATTTCTCAGTCTTCCGTTTCCGTCCCATGAACGTTTCCGTTCCTCGTCCGTTTCCATTTTCTTCAATGCAGGTATATAATACTCAGGATTTCTTAGTCTTCCGTTTCCGTCCTGTGTCCATTTCCGTCATGTCTCCATTTCCGTCCCGCGTCCGTTTCCGTCCCGCGTCCATTTCCGTTTTCTTCCGAGCAGGAGTATAATACTCCGTATTCCATTACCTTTCGTTTCCGTCCTGTGTCCGTTTCCGCCCTGTCTCCGTTTCCATCCCGCGTCCGTTTCAGCCCCGCGTCCGTTTTGGTTTTCTTCTGCGCAGTTATATAATATTCAGAATTTCATTACCTTTCGGTTCCATCCCGCGTCCGTCTCCGTCCCGCGTCCATTTCAATTTTCTTCCATGCAAGAGTATAATACTCAGTATTCCACTACCTTTCGTTTCCGTCCTGTGTGCGTTTCAGCCCCGCGTACATTTCCGTAAAGTGGCCGTTTCGGTTTTCTTCCGTGCAGGTATATAATATTCAGGATTTTACTACCTTTTGTTTCCATCCCGCATCCGTCTCTGTCACGCGTCCGTTACCGTTTTCTTCCGTGCGGGAGTATAATACTCAGTATTCCACTACCTTTCGTTTCCCTCCTATGTGCGTTTCCGTCCCGCGTCCGTTTCCGTCCCGCGTCTGTTTCCGTCCAGCATCTGTTTCGGCTTTCTTCTGTGCAGGTATATAATATTCAGTATACCACTACCTTTAGTTTTCATACCGAGTCCATTCATAGTCATGAGTTCTATGTCTTACTTCGCCATTCCGTATCGGTTTCCGTTTTTTTCCGTGTGGGTCTAAAAAATAAAAGTAGCCGTTTTAAGCCATTTCTGATTCCTTCCGTGAAGGTATATAATACTCAGGTATGCACTAGATTTCGTATCCATCCCGCGTCTGTTTCCGTTTCCTTCCATGCAGGTGTATAACACTCAGTATTTCGCAACCTTCCGTTTCTGTCCTATGTCCATTCTCGTCTCGTGTCCGTTTCCGTCCCGTATTCATTTCCGTTTTCTTCCGTACAGGTGTATATCACTCAGTATTCCACTATTTGCCATTTCCATTCTGAGTCCGTTTCCATCCCGTGTCTGTTTCCGTCTCGCGTCCGTTTCCGTCCCTCATCATTTTCCGTTTACTTCCATTTAGGTGTATAATTCTCAGTATTCCACTACCTTTCGTTTCCATCCTGCGTCTGTTTCCATCCCGTGTCCATTTCCGTCCCATGTCCGTTTCCGTCCCGCGTCCGTTTCCGTTTTCTTCCATGCAGGTATATAGTGCTCAGGATTTCTCTGACTTTCGTTTCCGTCCAGTGTCCGTTTCCGTCCAGCGTCCGTTTCCGTCCAGTGTTCGTTTCCGTCCAGTGTCCGTTTCCGTCCATTGTCCGTTTCCGTCCAGTGTCCGTTTCCGTCCAGTGCCTGTTTCCGTCCAGTATCCGTTTCCGTCCAGTGTCCGTTCGATTTTATCTTTTGAGGGCTTATTTTGTTCCTTGTACCATTTCAGCTAGGGTATCCATGGGAAAATTTTGGAAATTATGGATATAAACGATTGTACTTCATCGCTAAACTCATCCAGTATTTACAAAATTATCCCACGGATACCCCAGCTGTACAAGGAACATAATGACCCCTAAAACGTTAAAATCGACTGCAAAATAAGAAAGTTTTAAGAACTTTATGTAGCTCGCCTTTAGTGCTCAATATTTATAACATTATTTCTAATTTTCGTATTTAGACACCATTTTACCTCCTTAATTCACTTTTTCTTTAAATTCCAGAACTGAAAGTTTGTACTTTTGTAAAGTAGAAATTTAGTCATTTACTCTTTATAAAAAATTAACCTCCTTTTTTTAGGCACTCGCCCTATATACATATAGATCTATATGAAATATAGAGCCTCGGTATGCCTTATCCTACCTATATACCTAATAAAGTTTATAGTGGACAACTGACTTATGGGTTTGACCAAAAATTGTTTTCTGTATAATTTGATATGTTACTATAATTCACTCAAAACAAATTTCTATCTATGTTAGAAACCCCAGAACCCATTTGTTTTACTTTCCGTCCGTATCACGGCCGACTTAAAACCAATAATTGGTCTCAAATAGCAATTGGTCATT
Source organism: Gastracanthus pulcherrimus (assembly GCA_949152435.1). Classification (NCBI taxonomy): domain Eukaryota; kingdom Metazoa; phylum Arthropoda; class Insecta; order Hymenoptera; family Pteromalidae; genus Gastracanthus; species Gastracanthus pulcherrimus. The sequence continues at coordinate 36,537,175 of OX424575.1, forward strand.
ATTATGAAGTAAATCTGACGGATAAATAGCTTTAAATAATATATATTTTTAATATTAAATGCAACAAATATAATATCAAAAGATATATAGTATATCCACATATAAAATAAGATTTTAAATCAGCGTACGAACCAATATCTTTATTTTCTTTTTGTATTTTTTCATTCTTTTTCATTAAAAATCAGTCTATTATAATAATGGTACATTTATGCTTAATAGCAATATGTACCATTGATAAACAATGAATATCCCTTTAACGAATTAAAGTTTTCATTATATTTGTTTACATATTTCAGATGATATTAAAGAATTTGAAACAGCGCATGGACCAACCCTGGTAGAAAATTGAGCATATTAGATGGTCGGTTCACGATCTATTGGGCAGATCCGTTTCCTAATACGAGGGTAGTTCAATAAGTCTTTAGAATAAAGTATAAAAACAATTTTTTTTGGGTAAATTTTTTTTTATTTTTCAACATAATCTCCTTGGAGCTCTATACACTTGGTCAATCGCTTTTTAAGTTTTTTCAATCCTTCAGAAAAGTGCGTTTTCGGAAGTTCCTCAAAATAAGCACTTACAGAGGCAATGACGTCTTCGTTGTCCGTAAATCTCTGTCCACCGAGCCATTTTTTCAAGTTTGGAAATAAGAAAAAGTCACTGGGGGCTAAATCTGGTGAATACGGTGGGTGTTCGACCAATTCGAATTTTAGTTCTTCAATTTTAGCCATTGAAACGAAGCATGTGTGAACTCGGGCGTTGTCGTGATGAAAGAGAATTTTTTTTCTCGCCAAATGTGGTCGTTTTTTTTTAATTTCTTCTTTCAGCTGCTCTAATAATGATGCATAATACTCACCAGTAATTGTTTTACCCTTTTCCAAGTAGTCAATAAGTATAATTCCACGTGCATCCCAAAAAACTGTAGCCATAACCTTACCAGCTGACTTTACGGTCTTTGCCTTCTTTGGAGCTGGTTCGCCTGTGGAAATCCACTGTTTGGATTGTTCCTTTGTCTCAGGAATGTAGTGGTGTATCCATGTTTCATCCACAGTCACAAATCGACGAAAAAATTCCTCAGGATTCCGACTTATGCGCGCCAAAAGAGCCTCAGAGGCGACCACTCTATTGCGTTTATTCTCAGCTGAGAGCAAACGCGGCACCCATCTTGCCGATAGCTTTTTCATGCCTAATTTTTCATGTAGAATTGAAACAACTGCACCTATAGATATCCTTGTGGCCTCAGCTAACTCACGCACTTTTAATCTTCTATCCTTCAACACCATATCGTGGATTTTATTGATGATTTCGGGAGTAGTTGCTTCTACGGGCCTTCCTGAACGTGGTTCGTCACTTATTGATGTACGACCACGCTTAAATTCATTTACCCAGTTATAAACCGTTGCTAAGGCAGGGGCAGATGTGCCATGAACTGAGTCCAATTCATTTTTTATCTCATATGGAGTTAAACCCTTTAAATGAAAATGTTTAATTACAGCTCTGAACTCGTTTTTTTTCCATTTTTCTTAACAAGCAATTTTTTTTTTCAATTGGTTATAAAAACACGTAAACTCAGAAGATGTGGACTGTGACTGCACCATATATCTAGTCGGGAGTGGTGCTGACTGAAAACAGATGATTTGGAGCGATTCGCGCGCCATCTGTTGGTCATTCTAAAGACTTATTGAACTACCCTCGTAGTTCGCCAGAAATAAACCAGCATCTGACCAGAAATTTATAGAAAATCTAAATAGCTTACATAACCCTAAAAAATTATTGAAAATGTAAATCCCATTATAGTACTTCTGCGTTAAAACAGCATGCAAATTTTTATTCGATTATTTATTTGATTTTTTTATGTCTTATTTAATTATAATACTCTAACCTTAAAAAAACTTTTAATGAAATAAGTTTTTAGTTTTTATTTCGAATCTATCCCAAATATATCTTAGCATTCTATTAACAATAAGCTATTAAATCCATGACATAATAATCATTATTAACTTATAAAAATTCGTTAAACGTTATTTTTTATTTATTTATTCATTAACCATAAGTTGGTCAGGTTTCTAACGAGAAAACGTCGACAGGTAGCGGGGTTTCTGGCCAGACTTTTAAGCAGAAATTGGCCATTCCCTATAAAATAGAGTAAAATCTGGCGAACATATGGGGAACGTTTCCAGAAGGGAAATAACTATTTTTTTTCTTGCATTAAAAAATCAGTCTTTTATAATGATACATTTATGTTTAATAACAATACATACCTTTGATAACAGATGAATATCCCTCTAAAGAATACAAAGTTTTCGTTATATTTTACTTACTTCAGAGGATATTAAAAATTTAATCTTCCGAACAATATATCCCAGCAAAAAAACTTAACGTATTAACACACTTGAATTTACACAATACAGTCACAGCAACGCTGACCTGTCGATAGAGTCTTTACACTTTTTTCTTGAGATAGTATACTTTAATATCCTCATATCAATCACCAAATTATCATATATTTATAAACACTTCATATAATCGATACGGTGAAGCACATAACTAAGTTAATAAATGACATAATACAACAATATAAATAATCACACTTAGAATATAAATATTCATAGTATATTCATTTCAACATAAAAAGCAGTTAGATTGTTGAAAATAATAATTCTATGTAATGGTTAAATTGCTTGTACAATGTAGAAGTGGTTGAACTGGAGTAATAAATAAATACAACTGTATTGAAAAAGGTCATTTTTATCCAATACTAAGACATTTCTGTATTACTTTCAATGGTTATATCTTTAAACATTATACTTGAACTTAAACGAAATATACTACGACAACCATAACAAAAAATCATAATATTATGATTATCCATTAAAATACATTTAGATTAAAAAATAAGAATATAGAAACGTTACGAAATTCAGAACTACAGTTAGGTCTATTCCATATATTGATAATACTTATCTATAAATAGTATAGGTGCGTTCTATATACAGCAACAATTCGTCGATCATTCGCTGTTTCACATGTAGTACATCTATATATGGGTATATATATATATATATAATTGACCCTTTCTGTTAGGCCTTATACCGTAAGAATATGATTTGACCAAATGAAAATTCATACAGTGACATTCGATACAAAACAATAAAACTCAATAACCAGAAAAATGGCCGTTTCTTCCAGCATATCAAGCCGTATAATTAATCCAAACGGCCTGAAAAAATTTGTACAAGTTCGTTATCATGTTCCCATGACCATTTTTAAGCCAATAACCGAAAGAGTTTCATTTAAAAAAATGAAAATTCTAACACGGATCTTAGGTAAAATACAAGAAAAATCAATAACCGCGAAAATGGCCATTTCTCTCAGCATATCAAAACGTAGAATTAATCCAAACGGCTTGAAACAAATTGTACAAGTTCGTTTTTATATTCCCTCGACCATTTTCGAGCCTTACACCAAAAGAGTTTCATTTCACTAGAAAAATTCAATCACTGACATTAGGTAAAATACGAGAAAATTCAATAACCACAAAATTGACGTTTCTTCCAACATGTCAAGTCGTATCATCAATCCAAACGGCGTGAAAAAATTTGTACAAGTTCGTTTTTATATTCCCTTGACCCTTTTTGAGCCTTACACCGAAAGAGTTTAATTTGACCAAATGAAAATTCAAACGAGGACCTTAGGTAAAATACAAGAAAATACTGTAATAAAGAAAGTGGCTGTTTCTCTCAGCATCTAAAGCCGTTTCATTAATCAAAAGAGCCTAAAAAAATTTGTACAAGTTCGTTTTTATATTCCCTCGACCCCTCTTCAGCATTACACCGAAAGAGTTTCATTTGACCAAATGAAAAATCAAACACTGACCTTAGGTAAAATAAAAGAAAATTCAATAACCACAAAATTGACGTTACTCCCAGAATATCAAGTCGTACAATTAATCCAAACGGCGTGAAAAAATATTGTACAAGTTCGATTTTATATTCCATCAACCCTTTTTCAGCCTTATATCGGAAGAGTTTAATTTGACAAAATGAAAGTTCAAACATGGACACATGGATAAAATGCAAAAAAATTTGTGCAAATTCATCTTTATATTCCCTCGATCGTTTTTGAGCCGTATATCGAAAGATTTTCATTTAACAAAATGAAAATTCATACACTGATCTTAGGTAAAATACAAGAAAAGTCAATAACCACAAAATTGACGTTACTCCCAGAATATCAAGTCGTACAATTAATCCAAACGGCGTGAAAAAATATTGTACAAGTTCGATTTTATATTCTCTCAACCCTTTTTCAGTCTTATATCGGAAGAGTTTAATTTGACAAAATGAAAGTTCAAACATGGACACATGGATAAAATGTGAAAAAATTGAGTAACCAAAAAAATGACCGATTCTCCCAGCATATCAAGCCGTAGAATTGATCCAAACGGTATGGAAAAATTTGTACAAATTCGTTTTTATATTCCCTTGATCCTTTTTGAGCGTTATAGCCTGAGAGTTTAATTTGGGAAAATGAATATTCAAACACGGACATTAGCTAAAAACGAAAAAATTTCAATAAACAAACGTATGGCCGTTTCTCCCAGCATATCAAGCCGTAGAATTGATCCAAACGGTATGGAACAGTTGGTACAAATTCGTTTGTATATTCCCTCGATCGTTTTTGAGCCTCATACCCTGAGAGTTTCATTTCACTAGAAAATTCAAACACTGACATTAGGTAAATACGAGAAAACTCAATAACCAGAAAAATGGCCGCATCTCTTAGCATATCAAGCCGTACAATTAATCCAAACGGCCTGAAAAAAATTGTAGAAGTTCGTTTTTATGTTCCCTCGACCGCTTTTGAGCCGTATACCGAAAGAGTTTCATTTAACAAAATGAAAATTCAAACACTGACCTTAGGTAAAATACAACAAAATTCAATAACCACAAAACTGTTCGTTTCTCCCAGCATATATGGCCGTATATTGGTCCAAATGTAGTGAAAAAATTTGTACAAATTCGTTTTTCTATTCCCACGACCCTTTTTGACCCTTATTCCGAAAGAGTTTCATTTGACCAAAGGAAAAATCAAACACTGACCTTAGGTAAAATAAAAGAAAATTCATTAACCACAGAAATGTCCGTTTCTCCCAGCATATATGACCGTAGAATTGATCCACACGGTGTGGAAAAATTTGTACAAATTCGTTTTTATATTCTCTTGATCCTTTTTGAGCGTTATAGCCTGAAAGTTTAATTTGGGAAAATGAATATTAAAACACGGACATTAGATAAAAACGAAAAAATTTCAATAAACAAACGTATGGCCGTTTCTCCCAGCATATGAAGCCGTAGAATTGATCCAAACGTAGTGAAAAAATGCTTACAAATTTGTTTTTATATTCTCTCGACCCTCTTTGAGCCTTATACCGATAGAGTTTCATTTCACTAGTAAATTCAAACACTGACATTAGGTAAATACGAGAAAACTCAATAACCAGAAAAATGGCCGCATCTCCCAGCATACCAAGCCGTACAATTAATCGAAACGGCCTGAAAAAATATTGTACAAGATCGATTTTATATTCCCTCTACCCTTTTTCAGCCTTATATCGGAAGAGTTTAATTTGACAAAATGAAAGTTCAAACACGGACACTAGATAAAATGCGAAAAAATTGAGTAACCTAAAATGACCGATTCTCCCAGCTTATCAAGCCGTAGAATTGATTCAAACGGCCCAAAAAAAATTATTTTATATAACCTTCTTTTTCACTTTCATACGTTTTTCACAAACTTTGTACATCCACTCCACCTGAACCTAAATTTTTCAGTATCCAAAGAAAAGTTAAAAAACCGTTATTGAAACCTAAATTTCACATTTAAAAGTCTGGCGAGTGCCTTATGCGATAAGCACAATATTTCGCTTTTAACGATGGTTACTTTTTCAATCGGGTAAAATGTAATATATACCCTATGAAAAGTATATAATTAGAATATCATCTCTTCTAATAGATTAAAAGGCAAACACGAAAATTATTTAATTTACGAAAAGATAGTAGACATTATGTAATGAGGGCAAAAGGTCGAATATGTCGGGAAAATTTGACTTTCTTTTCGAGTTACATATGGTACTTTATGCCTATGTCAACTTGTAGACTTGGAAAGCGGGAGGCTTCGAGCGCTTCGCTTCGCTCGCTCGGGCACTAACCTGATCCGCGGAAAAAATATTCAACTTTTTACCCTTGTTACATAATGTACAAAATATTACATACTAATTACATACTATTCTACAAAATATGTTATATAATATAGAAAAAGATTACATTTTAGACTGGTTTTGTTCAAATTCGCCACCCTTTGAAGTAGCCATTTTAAGAAAACCTGTAAAAACAGACATATGTTTGATTGTCACTGTGCGCAAGGGGTTACGATGGTTTGGTATACATTTTTTTATAAATATTTTCTGAGGTGCTATTCTATATGAACAATTTATTGTTTGCGATATAAGCAGTATTTTAATATTAACTTATATTTAAAAAAATGATATTTTAGATAATAATAAGAAAACTCTCTTTAAACTTGTTCAAAGTATGGTAAAAAGAAAGTACACAAATTTTAAGCGTGATTCACGAAGAACTGCTGCGCAGGCTTAGAAAGTAAGTTATGAAAATTAAGTTTTGAGAAAAATGAGTTTAAACATAAATATCAATAAAAATAGCATGATCAATCATTTATCTATGTACCTGCCCCACGCGTGAGGTGATATGGGTTTTGCACGAGGGTACGTGGGTAAATACTATTATTATTAAAAATGGTTAACGATGATAATTTATTTTTAATTTTGTTTCATGGAAAGGTTAATTAAACGCATAGAAAATACTTTTGCAACATTTATTTAAAATATAAAATTTAAAAATGCTTTTGTAACATACATATTTCATATTTATCAGAACACTTAAATTTATGAGTCTTTTCACATAGGTAGTTTTCTTATTTATTAGGAACATTAAATAACTTTTCATTGCAACATCTAACTTAAACTAAAAAAAGTTTATTGCTGTACACCTACATCGCAAGCACCTGCCGTCTGCTCTTGTTACTTCGCCTCACATGCCCATAGCGCCCCCGTCATTTTGCCCATACTGCCCTACAAGCTATATTTTTTAAATCGCTATATTAATTTAATTATAAAAGGAAAGTAAAATAAAACAAGTACGCAAATTAAAGAGAAAGAGTCAATTAGTTGAATAAAACCATTAAAAGTTGCCCAAATATTTGAAAAACTATCTTTTTAGTCGATCAAAGTTCGTTCAAAATTGACTTTGTTAGACATATAACAATCCATATTTTCTAAAATTTGATTTAACTTGTAAAATCACTTTTTTTGTTATAATTACGTTTATTATTCTTTTATACATTATTAAAAAATTGCAGTTATTCAGTGCGTATTATTTATACGTAATATTAAAGATACCCATATTACCCTGCTACCCATAACACCCCACGTTCCCCTATTCTTCTCATAAAAATAAACATGCCATTATTGCTCCGTCGGTAAAATAGATATCGTCATATACAAGATATGATATACCAGCTACACTGATATTTGAAACGGAACACGCGCGAAACTTTAAAACTGTTGTACCAGTAAAATAATAATTTAAGATCTTTAACTTTTTTATTTTTGTTTATATAATAGTTCTTAAAATTTTATTTTTAAGTACAAGATACCCTATGAATAAAAATTACATCACAACATTTATTTATAATTTTATATAACAAAAATCATGAAAACAATGACAAAAATTTTGGAAGTGTAAGAAAATCTACAGTGACAATCTAATTTTCGACGTGTATATTCAGAGTAAAGTTGATCCACATCCATGCATGCACAGTGTGCATTGCACACACACACACACACACACGCATGCATACACGCACACGCTCACTCGCACACGCTCACACACACGCACGCGCACACACACACGCTCGCGCTCTCGTACACGCACACGCACACGCACACGCACACGCACACGCACACACTCACACACACACTCACAGACACACAGACACACACACACACACGCACACACACACACACACATATACATACACACGCACACACTCACATCCATACAGACATTGTCTAAAAGTAGTGTATTTTGATTCCCAGTATCTCAAAATATGTTTCTAACACGTCTTTAGCTAACCTTCTTTTTACGCTCACAAAGCTTCCTCTATGGGGAAGTAAAAGTTTCTTTTTTTTAAAAGGTGTTTAACATTTTTTGGCACATTTTTAATCGAAATAATTGTTAAATTTCATAAATAAAAATATGTGTATGCGTGTGTGCGTGTGTCTGCGCGCGTGTGTATGTATGTACGTGTATGTGAGTACGTGCGTGCGTGCGTGGGTGTGTGCGTGTGCATGTGCGCGCGTGTGTGTGTGCGTGTATTTGTGTGTACGTGTGTGTGTTTGTATAAATGTATGTTTACACTAATTTCTTAGGATATACACGCTAAATATGCGTTTTTTATGACTGATTTTCTTTGTTTTGTTTTAATGTTGTGGGAGCAAAAACAAGTTTTTTATTCGAGATTCGTTGATTAGCAATTTTTCAGTATTTGTGTTTTTGTTTTTTGGGTTTTATGGTACGTTAGAAACATCATCATCGAGTTAGTACAAGTGTATTTGAAGGAGCATGGCATTATTTATTTTTTCCGTTCTGATATTTTGCATAACCGAATTAGCTTCTTCTGTTATAAAGGAAAACACAATATATTTTTCAAACAGTTATCGTTGAAAAAATGTAAGGTAATGAGTAATAACAAAGAAAATTTAGTCAAATTTTTAAGTCATTTTATTTTTGTATTTTTGAGACAAATATTATTTTGTAAATAAAAAACTTTTATTCCCGACTCAACCGAAATGGCCACTTTATTGACCGTAAAAGCAGAGCTAAGGAGCATCTGATTCCCGCAAGTCTACTTTTTCCCACAAATTTCCTTTTTTACCACATGTGCAAAAGCGCAATTTTCTTCCTGCCAATTTTTTTCCAGCAAATGCATTTTTTTACAAATTTTCTTTCCTATATTACATTTACAATAAATTCTAGTTCTTACCAGAACTCTCTCTTTTTCATTCAATAAAGTTGCTACAGTTAAGTCGGAAATATAGTTCTATATGCAACACGGGAATAAAGTCGAGTATTCCCAAGGGTTTTTTACTGCTCTTGCTTCGCTCGGGCAGGAATCCCACCCTCGGGAATAATCTTCGACTTTATTCCCTTGTTACATAATGTACTATTTTGTCCTATCTGCATAGAAAGTATGCTTCTTCGTGCATATAATGCGGGCGGAAAGTGGGTACATGCATGGAAAATCATCCTTTCAGTACAACAAGGACAAGAAATAGCGTGTATACCACGGGCGGAAGGCGATTAACGCTCTTGATGGTTGTAGTCCTTACCTCGAGCTGCTGGGTAGCCTCAGATCCGACTGGAATTTGTACTCGCGGTAATCGCCTACTTTGCGCCCTTGATACACAATATATTATTTCTATGTGCCACGATAACTGGAGTAAATAAACCGCACGAATCTTGCAGAAAATTTCCCGAAATGTAGCATTTCAGTATCTCTTGGCTAAGTTCTTTAATTAGATTGTAAGGACTTTTTACAGTATGAGGATAGGCAGAGAAAAGACCGACGTGTGTGTTCAGGAAATCATACACTCTTTGCCCAGTCCTAGCCTACACATTCCTTGCTAACCAACTACATTGACCAATGGGGAGAAGAGTTAAGTTAGTGGGTCAGATTTTGCATAAATTTTTGCTAGTACTCGACGTAAATTTTTGCAAGTGCTCGAAGTAAATTTTTGGAAGTACTCGAAGTAAATTTTTGGAAGAACTGAAAGTAAATTTTTACACGTACTCGAAGAAAATTTTTGCAAGTACCCGAAGTAAATCTTTGCAAGTACTCTAGTAGATTTTTAAAAGTACTGGAATCCTTACAATCAGTACATTAACTACTATTTTCAAGTACTTAAGTACTCAAAGAAAAATACTAAAGATACTTGAGAACTTAGATTAAGTACTTCTACTTGTACTTTTACATGTTATGTAAAAATACACTATTTTTAGAAAATGACATTATGGCTGAGTGTGTGTCTGTCTGTACGTGTGTATGCGAGACTGTGTATATGAGTGTTTCGGAAACCATTTCGAAATGTAACGAAATTGACACTGCTGAACCACATTAGCAAGCAATACACCTTAGATGAAATTCAGTTAACACCTATATAACTTTCAGTTGCAAAAATACTTCACAAAAAACATTAATTAAGGAAACATTAATATGTCATTATTAATTTATTTACCTCATATTTACAAATTGAAATTCAACGATGAACACACGATAATTAAATTGATTTTCAGATACAAATACGATGTAAACAAATTTAACCTCTTCAATTCAAATTCAAAGCGACATTTATAACAAACGCAATGATGTCGAATATCAATACATCATATCTATAAACAACAAATCTATTGTTAAAGTATCGATCACTGCGAAAATCCAGCTGTATAAAGCGCTACATGTATCTCGCGCTGTTGTTCCCCGCTTAGGGAATACTGCAGATAGAGAATATTGTATACTTCATCAAAGTGGAAAAAGCAGCTCTTTCGAATTCCTCGAAGCACAGACAGAGCGAGAGATCGAGAGAGCGAGTAGTCATCTATGGGTGTCCCAGAGTGTTACAACTATCTCCATTCTCCATCGTTTTTAATTAAGCTTCAGCACGAAAAACAAAGAGCGTGATCACTCTGTACTCTTTTTTTCTCCTTCACAATCCTCGTTCTTTCGTCGCTTCCTTTTATCCGCGTTCCCTCCACCCTCTTTTATTTTTTGTTTCTCGAGAAGCGTTGTTATATATGCGAGAGAACGTGTACTGAAGCTGCATTCCCATCATCGAATGCCACTCGCGAACCGGCTCTCTCTCTCTCTCACTCACTCTCTTTCTCTTCTTAATGCCCCTCTTTTTCTTCTGGTGGAGCAATTAAGGGCGCTGTTTGTTTGAAGAGGAAATGTATTCACGGAGTAAGACTTTTTGTGGTCGTTCGGCGGCCCTACAGTTGCAGGCAGCGCGTCTGGAAAGGGTTATAATGTCGCCATGATGAAGATAGGGGAGAGCGGGGCAAAATGGGCATTTTTGAGATAAAATGAAAATTTGAAATTTCAAAAATAATAAATCTCATTTTGATTAAAAGTTTTTATCAGATAAAAAAGATGTTTTATAATGTTCAATAAGTAATTTGTATGCTGTCAAATAAATGGTCACTCACAAAAAGTATTAAATACTTTTTATTGAAAAAGTGGTGAGGTCAAATAATTCCCATATAAAACCTGTGTTAAAAGGTGTGAGGCAAAATGAACAGTGTTTTGCAAGGTGAGATGGATACTTTATTTATATTTAATAACTAACTTGTTATGTGTATGTTTTTTATCATTTTAAGTAGTATCTGCTATTTAATTACCTTTTATATAAAAAAAACAGTGTTTTATCCCGCACTTTTTTCTTAATTTCAAGGGTTCATAATGTCCCGCGCCCATTTTGTCCCGCTCTCCCCTATGTCCGCGGAAAGAGAGAGAGAGAGAGAGAGAGAGAGAGAGAGAGAGAGAGAGAGAGAGAGAGAGAGAGAGAGAGAGAGAGAGAGAGAGAGAGAGAGAGAGAGAGAGAGAGAGAAAGAGAGAGACACACACACAAGAGTGCGGGGAGAACTGAGAGGCTGCAGGCCAGATCGAAGGTTAGTGCAGCGCATGAAGGTTAGTGCAGCGCCCCCCTTTATCTCTGTTTTACGTTTCTCTTTCTCCTCCCTATGCCACGGTGTCTTTCTTTCAGTTTGTCTTTGGTGTGAGGTACACGCGATGAGACTGAGAACGGCGGTATAAGATGCCCAGAGAATCCGGGAAAAGACCGCAGAGAAACGTCAGTTTTAAGAGTCACTCTTGTCACCAGACACTTAAAAGCATTGCGAATTTTCGTTTTTCACCTCATTAATTCTTTTGGTATGCATACTTTATGCGCTTTGCTCGTTTACTCTAGGAGTTCATAGTTACAGGTGTATTTGTAGTGAGCTTTGTAGGTCGTTTTGAGAGTAATATAGAATCAAAGTAATTCATTATGAAACTTTATAATGAATATCTACAATGAAGTTGATGACTTAACAAACTAAACTGAGTTTAATTAAAATACCAACGATATGTCTATAGCTGATTAATGCTTACTCGGATCAAATCACGTCTTAAATTTAAAAGAGTGAATTATTTTTTCACCTTGAGAACGTGCAAAATTGATCAAAGGTTCAAAGACAAATGAAGTCTCTAAAAGAAAAAAACTTGCTCTTTTCGATTTCGAAGTCAGATTTTCTAAAATTTTATATTCAAATTTAGTAGCTATATCTAGGAGTTCTCCTTTTAGTGTATGCATTATGTACAACATACACCAAACTCTTTTCCCTTGCGCAGAGTGGCAGCCATTACCAAAATAACAGCTTCTAACTGTTTTAGCAGTATGCTATCTGTAAAAGATTTCTTATCGTTATTTATTTTTAGACATGAGTTTCTGGCAAATCGAGAGGGAACATCTAAAAGAAAGATCGCTAACGTGCTACTAAGAACTGTGCAACGTGAAGATGTAAATTGAAATAATATGCGGATGTGGTTGATATAACCAGCCTAGTAGTATGGCCATGCAGACAATAAAGTTATATTCTAACCACGTACGAAAATGAAGGAAACTTTAGTATCGTATTCCTTAGGACTGTACGAGATGAGAACGCTATAAGGTTGGTGATAGTTATATGGCCAGATTGAGAATATTTCCTTGTAGAGAATATGGATACCTTTCAATCGAGTTCGAAAATCAAAGCAAAACATTAGTAATTTATTTCTATGCACAAAATAGGGACCATATCAGCCAAGTTTAAGGAAAAATATGAGTATTGTATACTACATAAATGAGTAGAAGCATATAAATAGTAGGTGATTGTAATATGTCTATATCAGAAATATCGCCAAAGGGGTGTCAAACCCATTTCAGCGATTTTACCGACCCATAGGTCGGTAAGGCAGGTAGTACCTATGGTCGTCACTGGTGCCATCTAGCGAAAACTGCTACAAATGGAACCAGATACATGCGCCAAGTAAAGCAAGTCTGTTCGGATAGTCAATTAAAAAAAACTAGAATTTAACAATCCAACAAACATGCGTATTTCGCCTATATGCTTGCACATTTCGCCTATATGCAAATACAATAAGTATTGCGGATTTCGCAATATACGCTTGCATATTTCGCCTATATGGAAATACAATATATAATGCATATTTCGCCTATACGCTTGCATATTCCGCCTATATGCAAATACAATAAATAATGCGTGTTTCGCCTATACGCTTGCATATTCCGCCTATATGCAAATACAATAAATAATGCGTACTTCTCATATACGCTTGTATATTTCGCCTATATGCAAATACACTAAATAATGCGTATTTAAAATAGCATCTAAATTAGAATTACACTTTCGAAAACTGTAAACCACACGCAACCAATTTTAAAAGTGCAAATAATACATTTTGCACTACTTGAGTGTAGATGTTAGAACGGCACTTAAGAAAAAGTGTAGATTGCAGAAATTACACTTGTAACTTTATATACAAGTCCTTGTCATGTATCTCAACATATTTGTGTAGTTTAGTGACTTAACTGAAACCAGAAGAGTTGTAGTGTTCTAAATACATGCTTTTGGCGCAAGTATTTTAGAACAAAGTACATCTTCTTGTTGTAGGAAATTCATCAATCTACACAAATCTGTTGAAATACATGACAAGGGCTTGTATTTGAAGTTTCAGTTGTATATGGTGCACAAGGTTTGAGATATACAATTTTTAATCACACAAATCTTGAAAAACTGAATTTATATAAAAGTGCTATGATGTATAAACTTGAAACTTGATATGCAAACCCTTTTCATGTATTTCAACATATTTGTGTAGTTTAATGATTTAACTGGAACCAGAAGATCTACTTTGTTTGTAAACACTTCCGCGACAAGTGTATATTTTTAACGATGTAGATCTTCTGGTTGTAGTAAATTCATCAAACTACACAAATCTGTTGGAATACATGACAAGGGGGATTGTATATAAAGTTTCAAGTGTATATGGTGCACGAGTGTTGAGATACACAATTTTTAATCACACAAATCTTGAGAAACTGAATTTATATAAAAGTGCTATATCGTATAAACTTGAAACTTGATATGCAAGCGCTTGTCGTATAAACTTGAAACTTCATATGCAAGCGCTTGTTGTATAAACTTGAAACTTGATATGCAAGCGCTTATCGTGTATTTCAACATATTTGTATAGTTTATAAACTAGTATATAAACTATAGTGACTTAACTGGAACCAGAAGATCTGTAGTGTTCTAAATACATGTTTTTGGCGCAAGTATTTTAGAACAAAATACATCTTCTTGTAGTAGGAAATTCATCAAACTACAGAAAAAAGTTGAAACGCATGAAAAGAGCTTGTATATCAAGTTTGAGTGTACATGATGCACCAATTTTAAAATATGCAATTTTCATTCGCACGAATATTGGAAAACCGAATTTATATAAAAGTGATATATCGAGCAACCGGGTGGGTGCGTGAACTTGTCCCGGCCGGTCGTCAGATAGATGCGCACAATGTATGCGCATAGTGTGAAAAGTTGTCGAGCTCGCTTCCCCGAAGTCGACGAACAGCTATTCGGCTTCGCTTGGATGACAATAAAATTACTTTTTTTTTTGGTCAAATAATTTGTTGTTTGATATTCGATGTTCGAAAATGCGTAAAAGTATTGTCCAAGGAGAGAATTTAAAAAATTGATTAAATTATATTTTGATATATTATACACATTGGAAATTTTATTGGGCATCCTTTTGTATTAAAACAAAATTTTGATCTTCTTTTGTTCTCTAATTATTTAAGAAAAACGCAATTTTTAACTTGCAAAATTTAATAAATTTTTCTCTTCAACTCGTTCTAAAATCGCGTTGTTTTAATATTTTTTATTCAAACTTGAACATAATAATCTTCAATTATTTTAACTATTACTTTCCAAATCTGCCATTGATACAATGAATCACAAAAGTTGTGTTACAAAATTTCGAATCGTAAAAACTTTCAGAGAGAAAAATGTTCGTTATATGGTGAAGAAGTTTATTGGAAAGTTTCAAAACTTAATTTATAATGGTGAAATAGTATGAGCGATTTACAAATTGCATACAATTTCATCGCGTTCGACGCAGCTGGTGCGCCTTGTCACAATCAAGTATTATTCTCTCTGTTATGCTTATTTCAATGTTTTTACTATACAAATAAACAATTTAATACTTTTAAGTCACGCCTATCCGTGGCGTAAGTTCATTATGGCACTGTACTTATCGCTAACCGCACGGTGCATAAATGGACTGCTTAGGCCACGGGTCGGCGTGGCAGTGGATTTATGCTAGTCAGTGCTATAAAATATTGTACGATACATGTGTCATAAGTTGCCCTTCGCAGCACGGCGTTTAGTTCCCTCGCTACGCTCGGGCGCTACGCCGTGCCGTAAAAGCTGACTCACTTACGACACTTGTAGCGTAATGTACTATTTACTGCACTCTAAACCTAAAAGAATAAAAATTGACGTTAGGAAAAATAAAAGTAGCATTTTATTCTTTTACAAAAGTATAAAAGTGTGATATTATTCTTTAGAGAATTTTACAATGACTTTAAAAGATTAAATTGTACAATTTATTCTTTTGTAAAGAATAGAGTTCAGCTTTTATTCTTTTAAAAGAGTTGCGTTCATATTTTCATTTGAAACTTTGCATAGTGGTAGATGGTTATAAGAGGAAGGGCAATGATGTCTTGGTTTTGCGTAATTCATTATATTTATTAAGTGTCAAGTATTTTTCTAGCGCGCAATCGGACTATTGACTCGGTCGGTAAAAGTTGAGTTTGACCCCCTACGGTGTCTAAATTTTTTTTTTTTTTTAAATGGCATTTCGAACTCGAAAATTCATCGCCTCATCTATGCAAGCCTTCCACGTTTCCCTATTTTGTGCCAACCCCATCCATTTCGCGCCTTCCCGCCCAATTTCAGTTACGTCTGATTTTACGTTATCCTCCCATCTGCGTCTAGGTCTACCAAGAGGTCGCGTTGCTTTCGGTTTTCCTTTCATTATGCGCGCTGCTGTACGATCATCGCCCATTCTTGCCACGTGCCCTGCCCATCTTGGTCTCCGTGATTTTATTATTCTGTTAATATTTGGTGACGCGTACAAATTATGTAGCTCGTCATTGTGCAGTTTCCTTCACTCCCCAGTTTCCTCATCTTTCTTTGGCCCGTATATTTTCCGCAGAACCTTATTTTCAAATACCCTAAAACGATTTTCTTCCGCTTTAGTGAGCGCCCAGGTTTCGCACCCATACAAGATTACCGGCATTATTATAGTCCTATATATCCTTATTTTGACATTTTTCAACAGTAGCTTTGACTTAAGTAATCTGTTCACAGCGTAGAAGCAGGCATTACCCGAATGAAGTCTCTTATTAATCTCGGCTTTAATTTCGTTTCGATCATTTATAGTTGTACCTAAATATCTGAATTCGCTAACCTTTTCAAAAGTGAAATTTCCGACTCTGAGATCCCCCTCTGCTTCGCGAATGCCCAGTTTCTCCATGATCATATATTTCGTTTTCGATTCGCTCACTTCTAACCCCGTGTTTTTAGCCGCATTTATAAGGATTTCCGCATTTCTCGCCACCGTTTCACCATTATCTCCCACTATATCCAAGTCATCCGCATAGCCTAAAATTTGCGTTGTTCCGTTGAGTGTTGCGCCTAGCTCGCTAGCCTGCATTTTTCTAACAACATGCTCTAGCGTCAGGTTAAAGAGTACCGTTGAAAGCCCGTCACCTTGCTTCAAACCGTCGCGTATCATGAACGATTCGGATACATTACCGCCTACTCGGACCTTTCCAGTGCTTCCGTTGAGACATATTTGAATTAATTTTACGAGTTTTTTTGGTACGCCAAGGAGCACTAGGATTTCATACATTTTGCTTCGTTTGACAGAGTCGTACGCTTTCTTAAAGTCCACAAATAGCTGGTGTATAGTTTCGCAATATTCCCACTTTTTCTCTAATAATTGTCTTATGGTAAACATTTGATCGCTCGTTGACCTGTTGCGCCGGAATCCACACTGATAATCTCCTATTATATCTTCCGCGAATGGTGTGAGTCTGGCCTGTATTACGTTTGACAGAACTTTGTAGCAGGTAGCTAAAAGTGAGATTCCCCGGTAGTTATGGCAATCTGTTTTATATCCCGTTTTAAAGATCGGTATGATGATGGATTCTTTCCAATTTTCTGGTATTGTTTCATTTCTCCAAATAGCACATACTAGATAAAAAATTTTAGATGTAAGCGCGGTGCCTCCATATTTAAGTAGTTCAGCTGGTATAGAATCGTTTCCTGCGGCCTTATTGTTTTTTAGCTTTTTGATCGCGGCCTCTACTTCTTTGTAGGTCGTTTCGTCCATATGGAGTTCAGCAGTGTGGATTTCGTCTCCTATTTCCTCGGAGTTTTCATGCACGTTTAATAACTTATCGAAATAATCTTTCCATAATTTCAATAGTTCATTTTCGCTTGTCACGAGGTTCCCGTCCTTATCTTTCATTAACTGCGATCTACTCTGAAAACCCTTCCTAATAGCGTTTATTCCTTTGTACATCTCGCGCGGGTTATTTTCCCTACTATTAGTTTCTATTTTTCTAATTTCATTTTTCTGATACTCGCGCTTCTTGTTTCTGTAAATCACACGTACTTGCTTTCTTATTTCATGGTATTCTTCTACGGCCCTACCGCTTTCATTGTGTACACTATCTAATTTAGCCTTCTTGCGCCTTTCAAACCAGAGTTCTCACTCTTCGTCAAACCATGGTTTGCTCTTCAGCCTTTTTTTCTTACCCAGTACTTTGTTCGCGGCCCCTTTTATAGTTTTTTCGATAGCCCCCCACAACCTGTTCGGATCGTCATCTACTCCCGTCTGTTCATCCGTTTCCTCGAGCGCCTGAAATCGGTTGCTAACTTCTACTTGGTACTTGATTCGCTCTATCCCGCTTCGTAGTTTTCCAATATCAAAGGTTTCTACTTTGTTCGCTCGCTTACTATTTTGACCGGCTACTAATCTGGCTCTTAATTTGGCCACTACTAGATAATGATCTGAGTCGCAATCCGCCCCCCTATAGCTCCTTACGTCGAGTACATTCGTGTGGCGCCTCTTATCAATAAGAAAATGATCGATTTGATTGTGCGTGGCCCCATCCGGCGATGTCCACGTTGCCTTGTGTATATCCTTGTGCTTGAAGCACGTGGTCTTGACTATAAGATCTTTTGCGGCTGCGAAATTTATGACCATAATACCGTTATCATTGCTGGTTTCGTGCAGACTTTCTTTGCCTATGGTGGGCCTAAACATTTCCTCTCTCCCTATTTTAGCATTGAAATCCCCCACTACTATTTTGGTGTCGTAAGACGCGAATTGGTCGATTAATTGCTCTAAAGTTTCATAATAAAGATTTTTGACTTCTTCCTTTTTGTCCTCCGTGGGACAGTGGACGTTAATAACCACGTAATTATACCACGCTCCTTCGATGATGATATACGAGAGTTGGTCATTCACGAAATTGCAACTTTTAACGGAATGTATGATGCTTTTGTTAACAAGAAATCCGGTGGCTAGAGAATGCCCGCTCGCGTCCCCATATAAAAAGGTGAAGTTACCGGATCCTAGCATCGCGTTATCTTTCCATCGGGTTTCTTGTATTGCTACCAAATCTAAATTGTACCTCTCAGTTTCATTTGATTTCCCGGAACGCGCCTGCTCTGTGTAGACTGCGTACATTCCAGGTTCCCACCCTTAAGTTTCTTTTCGTTTTGGTTTGGTTTTGTTTTCTTTGAGCCATGATAGTAAGTTAAACCCGCGCGTTTTGGATCCTGTTCCGATCGCAGGTGAGTCCATCCGTCTAGGGGTGATAACCCTCATACCTCTCTAGAACTAAGTATGAGAGCTTTCTGACTTTGGCGAGGACATAGTCAACTCGTCGTCAGACACACTCGGTTTCATTCTCATATCCTAACGCCCCCCTGCAAGGCAGCGCGCCTTCGCTGGCTTCGTTGCCATGTAAGACCAGGTGGCGAATCATTCTACACATCCCCTCTCAGGGCAGTTGTCATCGCTTCCGCATCCTCCACGACAGCAGGATTTTTGGCCCATTTTTTGTTTGAAATGTGTGGTAAAAGAGATAGATTACAGAGTAAGGTAGAAGAAGAAAGTAAGATAGGAGATTTTGTATAGTGTTTGTAGTTGTTGCGGTGCTTGCGTAGTGTTTCTAGATGAATGCGTTCGCCAGTGCGGGCTCATCACACCCACGCCTGGGCCTATCGGCTGTCCGCGACTGCTTATTCGCTTTATTCGCAGCTAACCTCTTTCTCAGGGGTCGTTCCTCTATCCGCAACCTGAGGACGCGCTGTGTAGTGGTGATAGGCACCCACCCGTCCGCTCTGGACGACTACGCCCAGGACCCGCTTAGGGTAACGGCGTTGCAACAGCTACGGTGTCTAAATATAAAAATTAAATATTAAAAAATATTAATGTGTATTTTTTTTCTATAAACAACTTATATGTATAATTGTATGCTTAGTTAGATTATGTACATAACGAAAAAGTTGAAAAATCATCATAAGTAAAAAATTACCCAACTTAACACATCGCTGTCCACTGTCTTCATCGGTCACTCCCAGAATTGAGACTTTCGCAGTTTCTGTCGGATATTTTTTAAAATTTCCAATCGTTTGATTTTAAATCTTTTTTAGATTCTTTGTATATGTATTCATATAGGTGATCTAAGAAACTTAAAGATTTTGAGTTTGACCCAAGAAAAAATATGCCTTTCTTTTGTTTTCTCAAAGAGAAAGCTTTGTAAGAATGAAAATTTTCTGATAAG
Organism: Gastracanthus pulcherrimus; assembly: GCA_949152435.1. Classification (NCBI taxonomy): domain Eukaryota; kingdom Metazoa; phylum Arthropoda; class Insecta; order Hymenoptera; family Pteromalidae; genus Gastracanthus; species Gastracanthus pulcherrimus. Next base: position 36,557,274 of record OX424575.1, read on the forward strand.
AGATTTTGATAAATTTCATTGTATTTAACAAATGTATTTTTAAAAATATGTTTTTAAAAAATGTATGTCTATATATATGTATGTATATGTATGTGTATGTATGTATGAAATAAAAAAAGCAAAATTTGTGTCCACTATAACTCTTAGCAATTTCGAGCTAAATGGATAATATTTAGGACGTTTATTTATAAAATAATCAACATTTTTTAAAATGTTTAAAAAAAAATAAAATTTTTAGTAGTTTTTATTGAAGATATATAAAAGATAGATACAATTTCTTAAAGTACGCATAATTTTCTTTCGATTTACGTATTATAAAAATATTCTTAAGTTATTTATAAGATATAAACGTGAATTTATGTAGGTACGTGTGTGTGTAAAACCAAAATTTGTGTCCACCATAACTCTTGCAGGGAAGTATGTTACGAGCTGAAATTTTGCAGACATATTAGGCACGTTTAAACTTAGATCTGACAGAAATTTCGAGCTAAATGGAAAATTTGGAAAATTATTGCATATTTTGGAAAAAATGTTATTAATATATTATTTTAGTTTTATGAATATATGTTTATACCAATTCAAAGAATAGCCATAATTATACCCGTTTTAGAGGCATAAGGTAAATGTCCCAATTTCTGCTCACGTCCCTATTTCTAATCGCTCGAAGTTTTTCTGTTATTATAGATATGAAGGTTGTTTTAATATACATTATATCCAAGCTATCTGTACCTTTATAGTATTCCAACTAAAAACTGTAGTGTTGAATTAAACATATTATGAATTCTGATTAAGTAACTTGATAATAGTGATAGTTTGAGGTTAGACGCAGATGCATTCTATTTCTAATCACAAAAAAATAACGTTTAAGTTGTATTTATACAATATGTACACTGTTTTCTACTTATGCATCGTGAAGTATTTACGCGAATTAACATACTTATACAATAAAAAGATACAAATCATATGAATGAAGTCTATAAAATCAACGCTGATCAGAAATAGGTATACATCGAAATCGTCGCTTTTTGCTGTGAGCAGAAATAGGTGCATTTTGCGTACGCTTTTTAATTGACTATTATTAATATTTAAGTATTTAAAATGGGTTTTACGCATTTACATTGTATTGTTCGATTCATAATTAAGATAATAATCATATATGCTTTATCAATTAATGTTAGAATAACTTTTTAAACCTTTCTGTTTAATGCAAAATGCTTATATGAGCAGAAATCGGGACATTCACCTTATATGAAAAAAAGTACAATGCGTACCTCGGGTGAAAAGTCTTTTTTGCCTTTATATGATTGCAGTACTCGTCTTTGGCTCACAATACGCGGGCAAGAAAAGGCTACTTTTCACCCTTGGTACACAATATACTATTTTTCTTTATAATGTATTCTTAATTTATAGGGTATTTAGTACTTAGAAATTAAATTTTAGGCACTAATAAAGTCGAATAGAAAAGTTAAAGACTTTAAATTATCATTTTATTATTACTGCAATTTCAAAATTCGCGCGAGTTTCATGTCAACTGTTACAATATAGACTATAGTTTATCATATAGAACGTTATCTATTTTACCGATGTAGACAATTCAAAGCTTACTTCTAGGAAGACTAGATATACCAGGAGAAGAACCCTGGTAGAAATCTAAGCTGGTTTTTAGTCAGTAATTAGATAATATTGCCAAAATTAGCTTATTTCTATTTAACAAATTAGCTAAAAACCCGCTTACAGTACAATTTCTAGCTAACACTAATCACTTTTTGTAAACCTTGTAAAATACACATTTACATTACATTAATTTATGTGTAATAGTATAAGAACTACGTAGAATCAATAAGAAGTATATAATTAACCTATTAGCATAAAAGTATTTTACACAAGGCATATTTCTTTGTATTACTTTATTATTGAAAAGTTAAGATTAAGACTCTTACTACTAACAATTAGGGCTGCGACTATCCGGCTATTCGGATATGCAGATATCCGAATAGTGACGTCATAAACTATCCGTGATCCGGATAGCGGATATCGGGATTACGGATACCTGACTATCCGGATATCCGAATCATATATCAAAAACACTTTCTTATAAATACACAATTACACATACTTTTATACAGAATTACACAAAAAATCTCCACTTAACACGAATATTACTAAAAAATGATCGAAACTAGAAAATCACAAAATTCTGTGATTTTGTTGTGCTTTTTCTCAAAATTGGAGTTTCGAAAGCATGTAACGATGAAAGGTTTTGAACTTGTTTTATGTGAAATATTTTTCAAAATCTATAAAAAATAAAAAGCTAATTAAATTTTTATATAGTAGAAGGCTCCATTACTCGTGGATAATATTTAAATAATTGTAGACCATATCGATCGCTATGAACAAATTTTTTTGTTGCACCCAACATTTCGGACGGTTTTGCTAACGTCCCTTATCTACAGCTACAGTTAATTTTTAATTAACTGTTCATCAATGTCGCTACGATAGCTTTAGTTTTTATTTTCAATTGGACCTTGATAAGGGACGTTAACAAAGACGTCCGAAACGTTGGGTGTAACAAATAAATTTGCTCGTAGCGATCGATATAGTCTACAATTATTAAATTAAATTTTTAATTATATTATTAAAAATATCTTTGAACCTACTTCTAATAAGTTTGATCAACATTATATACAATGACCTACTTTTTCTAAAAATTAGGGCGTCGATGATGTGAAATACCTACTTTCTATTACAGAACTGTTTAAATTTTAAATTATGTGTATAATTTTATATAAAATTTTTATAATATCTTTCACTTTGAGTCATATTTATATTAATAGTTAAAAATGTGTGCTTCGTAACAAGGAATACACAAATGTACACTCATTTTAGTATTGTGTCTTAATAAGTTCTCAAACAAAGTTTTAATTATGTAGATTAAATTCTCACATGCAAGAAACATTTTGCAGCTGGTCATTTTTCATCTATTTTGATTGGAAAACTATTCATCAATAATTTATTAATTACTTATTTCGAATTTTAGGCTATAAATACCAGGCAAAGTGTCCAAAACACACGATTACATTCAATAACTTCACTTAATTACACTAATTTTTACAAAAAACACAAATATCAGGTTATGATGTAGCATGAGCAACTGATGGGATCACGCAGCAGACGGTTATAGACTAATGCGCATCTTTGGCGCGCATCTTTCTCGCACGCAGTCAGCTGCCGCGCGCTCGTCAATCCGTGGCACTGTAAAATACCGTGCCATTTCTTGTAAATCAAGGTACACCCAGCGTTGGACCTCGAAAGATTCAGAAAGTCCAAACGCTATGTTCAGGTCGTTGACTATACTATTAGACTAATTTCTTTGGCACCGTAGTTGAAATTTAGCGTACAATTTAACGGATTCAATTGTTGTATGAAATAAAAAAAAAATTTATTACCATTCATATAATTATATCATCAATAAACCGAAAACTCAAAAAGAGAAATTAAAATTGCTGAAACGTTACAGCTTTGAGAAGAATTACATACGTACGGAATAATTTTAATTATTTTTGACAGAGCCATTTTCACTATATTTTGATCCAAATTATGTATTTACAAAAAAAATGTATGTAAAATTTGGTAATGTGATAAATATAGGCATTTACCAACGTTGAGTAATCGTATAAAAATCGACTTGACAATCGTCCTTTCGCAGTTAAATCGCACGTCATGAAGATCAGTGGATTTACACATCAAATTTTTTAAGTTTGCATGTGATCATTTGACGACCAGTTGTGATTGGTGTCTGTTTAGACAATCGCACGGAGACGTCTTTTGCATAGGCTGCTGTAGCTTTCTCCGCTTTGGCCAGCTCGTGATTTCGTATATCGCTTTAAAGTATGATACATAGATCAACTTTATTTAACGGATAAATACCAATTCACTTCATATTATACTTCACTTCTTCACTAACTTATTTAAAGATTAAGTGATAATAAAATCACAATTTTTCTTATTTATAAAACACAGTTTTTCGTATAACAGTTCACACTATGTTCAAATTGCAATTCAAAATCGTATTAGCGCTATCGCATTTATTTTTATTTTTCACTTTTATATTGAATTATATAACGCATGGCACGTGCTCGCATTGTTCGTTTATCTGGTGATACAAAAATTCGGCTCGTGAAGGACTAATTTTCTGTACTCAAAATAGTACAATTCTCTTATAAATTAATCTACTGGAAAGATTTGCGTATAATATAAATATGGAATATATGTGGGATGAGTGTCTGTGTATGAGGGGGGGGGGGGGGGGGGTAGAGAGATAGATAGATAGATATAATATTTATTTGTAAATATTAACAAAAATTTTTACATACAATTTTACATTTTAATGTCACACGTTGTCAGTTTCTTAAAATTACATATCACGTCGTTACTTAAAGGATAACACCACTCATATTTAGATGGTTCATTTAACACATATTGATGTATGAAAAAAAAAATTTTTATTATGATTTTTGTACAAAATGGCGGCGCTACAGCAGATCTGCGAAAAAAGATGTTTTTGAAGGTGCTCCGCGGGCGCACCAATTTCTCGAAAACCGTGAGAGTTGGAACAAAAAACCAAAAATTTTCTGAAGCTACATACTAATAACTATCGAAGTACGTAGGATTTTTTTATTCCAATTTTTGTAGAAACTGTGCACTTCTGAACAAAACGTATGAATTTTTGACTAAAACAGAGTAGTAAATTGTTAATAAAACAAGTAATTTTCAAAATATCAAAAAACGGCTACGTTCTTCGATGGAAAATATATTTGTGAAGCTACTGTAAAAATTGCAAGTTGATCCATGCAATGGTGTTGAAGCTATGAGTGCGCCCACTCTGAAAGAACCCGTTTCGAGAAAAACGCGTTTAAAGTTTTCGGAGCATTTAAATCCTTGAAATTTTTGTATACCTCTAATCTGCGATGCCTGCACCGTACATTTGGCCATCTCTATTAATGTCTGACTCCTCCTCTTCCTTCCTGGCTGATTTTAAGGACATCCGGGCCTCTCTGGCATCGTCTGTTAGAGATCTCTCGGAAAACTTGATGCGACGCGCGTCCGCCTCCACGCAGAAATTATAGCAGTTCGGTCCGATTGTTAAGCCCAAGTGTTGCATCAGCTTCATGACACTTGAAAGGCCATCATTTTAGATACCTGCAGCAATATATACTGCGGTATCGCGCACGTGTTTGCCACTAGAGAAAAATTTTGGAGCCATAGACCAGACAGTCGCATTGAAACTTTCGTTGCTATTTTGTGTGCAGCTGCCTAAGCAATTTCTTTTTTTTACGGTGACCTTTTCGTAGGACTCAGAATCTATGATTCCATTGAAGGTTTTTGAATCTCCGTCGCCCACGTAATTAGAGTACTTCAAATTGTGCAAAGATTCTGAGCGCTGGAACATTTCGATGACGGCGTCAACTTCCATCTTTCCTGCGGAGCAGACGTGGTTCGCTTGGCATTCATCTTTGTGAGTTTGGTTCCACTCCTTGAACTCGATGGTGTCAGTTTTGGTTTTTCAAAATTCGCAAGCTTTGCAATATTTAGATTTCACCAAAACATTGACTACTTTGCCAGTATACCAGCCGATAAGTGAAACAAACCCGTAAAGAGATGAAAAACCCCGCTTCCTCCACGAACCATCACCAGATACAGTAATGCCATTTGGATCGTCAGTTTTTTCTCGTTCTTTTTTAGCTGCAGTTTTCGTACTGAGCTTACAAACAGCTTCTGCTTCAAAGGCAATTTTCTTAACAACTGTATCGTAAAACGATTGAAAAATTGGCCGCGGGAGATCCATGAAGGCGCAAAACTTTATAATGCCATTCAATCCTATTCCTAGTAATCGCATGGCAAGAACAATTCTGCGATTAATATAATATCCTTTCTCAATAAATGGACAACTAGGAATAGTAATCTAATCGCAGTTTTTACAGGAAATCACAATTTTTAAACCCAAGCCTCGCTTTCCAGTTTCGGTGAACGTTACATCGGATTTGCATTTTTTACATACAAGAGCTTACGATATCGCGGAGAACACTGCTACAAAATTCAGAATTCGGTAACCGAAACGTTCATTTACTTCAAAATCATCGAAGTTTACATCTGATAATTTTTTAGCCGATGTACTAACGTTCTCCAGGCTTGGCTTCTCCAGCTCGTAACGGTTTTGCGGCCGTCGGTTTGATATTCTCGGTCTTTTTGCACTTCTCCTTTCTCCTTGGCCGGTTTTTTGTCACAATACACGACTTTTCTCGAACTCATATTGTTTATTCGAAAACTTTTACAATAACAAAACATGTTATTAATATTTGAACGAAAATGTACGGAAAGAAAATAAAGCGTCTGCACGGCGTCGCTTGGCAGCTGTACTAGTTCACACACACACACACACACACACACACACACACACACACACACACACACACACACACACACACACACACACACACACACTTCTATTCAGTGTTATTACACCCTGGTGGAGTTCTGAGGAACCATAAGGACCATAAACAATAGAATTTGGACAGGTAGGAGCACTACATAGTCGATAAATCAGAGCGCGCCGTGTGGCTGATTCAGCCGTCACGGCGCGCTCCGAGGCGCTGGGGAATAATCGAGAATTGGACCTCTTACAAATTTTATTTCTGTATAAAACCAATTAGATATGCTTTTTAATGGTCCAAAGTATCGTTTAAGCCAAAAAAAATAAAAATCAATTTTTTGCGAATTTTAGACTGGTGTTACCCCTTAACTAAAATAAATTGTACATATGTGAAGTCAGGTTCATAAAGTATTGCACTTTGTTGTCAGTTATAAAATTTGTGTTTTCTAAATCGTACTTATTATACCTATCAGTCGCTTGAATAAAATTACATACATGCATTAACAATCGTTTCCATTCATACTAATAAATACATATATACTTTTTTTAAAATTGTTTTGTCAAATTAATAATTAAAAGAAAACATAAATAAAATACACAAATACATCAATAAATTAGAATTTTAACGATAGAAAAAAAAAGAGAGAGAGAGAGAGAGAGAGAGAGAGAGAGAGAGAGTGAGAGACGTGTATCATTATACATAAAATGAGTCAGAGTAAATGGAAATGGTACAGATGTAGCCTAAATGTACAAAAGTACGTTTTGAGGAATGTACCTTTTTCTATCATCCTATTGGTGGGATGAGGAAGGTTGAGTATGATTGATGAGTATACTCATGAGGTAGCGTTCGTAAAGCAATGTTCAATCATAATGTAAGTTGGAGTAGTTATTTCAATATATTTGTTTATTATTGTAACTAAGTGTTCTTATTTATTATTATATTCCCGAAAACGTGATGCGTGCATAAGACATGCGCGGCAAATGTGCAAGAAGGACGAGCAGGCGACACGAGCTTCAAAGACGAAAACTCGTGGAAGAAGATGACGCGGAGTTCGAAGACGGAAACTCGTGGAAGATGACGACGAATTTCGAAAGATGGGAAATTTTCTGCAGTCAATCTTCAAAAATAAATGAAAAACTAAAACACGAACAGCGACCGACACCGAGATGAGAAGAAAATACTCGGAGACGTACAGACGTAAAGATGCTGAAACGAAAAAACATTAAGACGAAAGAACGCTACGACGAGAGTGACAACAGCGCTCATGTCATCGATGCGATGTCACACCAGTAAAGAGAGACGTTAAGGTTAGTGTGATGCCGCCACGGAGAGGGAGGGCAAGGGAAAAGGAAGATGAACGTCGTTCGCTTCCCGGTGCGACTACAGCCCTCAAGGTTGGCTAAAGCTATCGTTAGATGACAAATTGCTGAAAGAACGAATAGAAGAAGCCACAAGATCTCCTAGCACGGTGAGACATCAACAAATCTGGAAATGCAGCAAGTTGCGCAATTGAACGAGTTATGTAAACAGTTGGAAGCATTACAGCAAACTGGACTAGCAACTTGTGCGCCAATGATACTGCTAAATGTTGGATCAACTCCGACGAATAACGGGTTGTCTAGTCAGTAGTCATATCAGTACTCGATTCCACAACCATTTCAAGAGAAAATTTTCTAGCACGAGATAGTGAGCTGCGCACGAGAAAGCTCGAGCTTCCGCGTCGAGTGATGGCTCTTACGGGCTGAGAAACGCAAATATCAGCAGTGCAGACGGCGTCAAAAACCCTTTTAAGAGACGTTAAAGGGACTTTGCCACGATTCATAGAAGCAGATCCGGCATATCCTATCAAAGCCTGGCTTGAAGGAATGAGCAAGATAGTGATAGTGTATTCTTGGTCTACACTAGAAACCGTAGTGACAGCAAAAACATCTCTTGATGGACTTGCAAAAGTTAGGCTTTAGATGCAGTCATATCATATCATGAGACGTATTAAAAAATGCGATAGAATCTGACTTTATGGAGCAGACGACAAGTCGCTGTATCTACGATATGGTCGCGAAGAAGAATACGATGACGAGTGAGTCATTGTTTAGTTACATACAAAGCATGCTCACCATTGGACAGCGCGGTGGATTGACGGAAGTTGTCATCATAGAATACATTATTGATGAGATACTTGACGACGTTACTAACAAAATGATTATGTACAGTGCTAACACGGTCGCGTAATTGAAAGATCTTTCGATTAGCAGCCAAACCACCAGATCAGCAGCAACGCTTTCAGGAGAAATCAATAGATCAGCAAGAAGGTGAAGAGATGAAGCCTGCAGATATATGTTTGTCAGGAGTAGCCTAGACGTATGGTTGGAATATAGTGAAAGAGAAAAATTATAAAAAGTACGATGAATGTCAGAAAGATGAGTGTAAGAAAATTGAGCGAGAGAAAAATAAATAACTGAAGGTAAAATGTGATGTGTGATGTAAGAATGTATGATTACTTAAAAATGAGTTATAAAGGTGAAATAGGGAAGACCGGGACAAAGTAAGTCTGAATAAGTTTGTTGATTTAAATAAAGAGCATGTATGATTTGAAGACATTCCAATTAGTTTAAAACTATACTTTAGACTTTCATTAATGATACCTAAAAGTTTTAACCTCTTAAAGTAAATAGAACCACTTTTAATGTTCAATATAATAAAAAAGTTCATTTGGGCTCACTTTGCTCCGTACTCGGGGTACACTGAGCTTTTAGTTATTAAGTAGTAAAAATAATATATAATTAATTTTCTTTTAAATATATGTTTAAAAAGTATATTTTTAACACATTTGTACATGCTAAACACATTTATAAAACAATATCAACGATAATTTGATAGAATTTCAAAAATACGGTTTTTATTTGATTCTGACTAATTAATTTGTGAAATTTAGAAAGACAAAATGATAACATAATTAGAACTTACTTTATTAATAGAAAAAAATCTTATTTTACTTAACTGCATGTTTTAATATGCAATATCGTCCAAGGCTCACTTTATCACGAGTACGTATAATTTACGGAGTGCATGCTATTAACGAATGTTTCGAATAAATTTAAAATTTCAGGTACTGTTTTTCCCCTTAAATGTTCTAGAATTCAGTACATGTCTTGGCAAAATTGAGTATGAACAGTATTTATAGATATTACGAAATGTTTACGAAATACCAAAATCGTCTTAAGTACCTCGAAAGTGTTATAAATTTTAAATTTTAAAACAAAGAAAAAATATTCAAGTTTACTTTATCGTATAGTAGCAGACTTTTAAAACGTATGGTCTCAAATTTTTCTGAACACTAAAGTTCAAAACAATGAGAGAAAATCAAAAAAGCTCTCTTTACCCTAACGCTCGTTTTACCCCGGTCTCCTCTATGTTAAGAGTTTAAAAAATGAGTTAAATGGTTGAAAGTAAAAATGTATGAAAGTCAAGAACTAAGTTGATGGTTGAATTTAATATTGAGAATGCGAAATGAGAAGTTGAATGTGATACATTTTTGAATATACTAGGTCTGTCCCAAAAGTATCCGACCTACCTCGATTTCTCGGCGCTTGATTTATTCTTCGTCATCCGGGGGGTTGCACCCTTCAAAGTAGTCCCCATTTGATTGAACAAGATGCTCATATCGATGTTTCCACTTATTAAAGCACTCTTGAAAGTCAGACTTCGGAATTGCCTTTAGTGCATTCGTCGCATTAGTTTCAACAGTCTGTTTATTGTCGAATCGATGTCCTTTAAGCGGCATTTTCAATCGAGGAAACAGCCAAAAGTCGCAGGGAGCTATATCAGGACTGTATGGAGGCTGGCGGAGCTGCGCAACACTGTGTTTCAATAAATACTACTGCAGAAGGTTTTATGCGTGCGCTGGAGCATTGTCGTGATGAAGAAGCCAGTCACCGGTTTCCCAAAGTTGCGGTTGTTTTGTCCTGATTGCATTACATAATCTTTTCAAAACTTCAACGTAGTACTCTTTATTGATTGTCTGGCCTGTAGGGGCATATTCGTGGTGCACAACGCCCTCATAATAGAAAAAAACAATCAACATTGACTTGATAAACGAGGATCACTGTCAACAGATGTGCGGCCACTTTTGAACCGCCTATACCACTCTTTTATTTGTGTTTTGCACATACACTCACCTTTAAAGGCCTTTTGCAACATTTCAATAGTTTCCGCACAACTTTTACCGAGATTAAAGCAAAATTTTATGCAAATTCGCTGTTCGGTTCGTTCTGCCATTTTTAGCAATAAGCAAATTGCGACGAACGCAAAAACGTCGTTGTAAACAAATACACGCTGCGCGGGAACTAAGGCGTTTCATCGGTATCTCAGGCTACTGACGAGAAGGTTAGGAGTTGCTGGTGACGTTCGTACCCTCCAGAGGTCGCCTGAGTTTCTCCGCGCGAAGATATGAACGTAGGTCGGATACTTTTGGGACAGACCTCGTATTGATTGATTAGTGGTTGATAATGAGTTATTGAGTACGATGAAGAGTATAGGAAACTATTATAAGATTGTATGAGTGATGAAATGTTGACGAAAATAACCAGAATTGATGTACGATGATATATATATATATATATATATATATATATATATATATATATATATATATAATTATGAGATTGTATGAGTGATGAAATGTTGACGAAAATAACCAGAATTGATGTACGATGATATAAATATAATTATAATATATATATATATATATATATATATATATATATATATATATATATATATATATATATATATATATATATATATATATATATATATATATATATATAAATATATATATATATATATATATATTATAATAATATTTATATCATCGTACATCAATTCTGGTTATTTTCGTCAACATTTCATCACTCATACAATCTCATAATTATATATATATATATATATATATCATCGTACATCAATTCTGGTTATTTTCGTCAACATTTCATCACTCATACAATCTTATATATATTATAATATATATTATAGTGTATATATATATATGGGAGTTCCCCCCAGCTCGCTCCGCTCACCAACCCTTATTCAACTTTTAACCTTTAATAAACCTTGTAGAACTGTGTGTCTGTTGTAATATTTAATATACGAATCGCGCATTTTAATTGTGTACATTTTAACATTGATCAATATATCTATATTTGATCAATGCTAAATTGTAGACAATTATAATGTGCATGAACCAGAACTCTATAATTTTAACTTAAGATATATCATCAATTTTTAGAGGGGATGTTGGGAAAACAATTTTCAACACATAATGCTTTTTGCTTCCTCATAGAGGAAGGTTTGTGATAGTAAAAAAAAGTTTTGCTAAAAATATGTTAGAAACATGTTTTCAGACTAGGAGTCAAAATACACTATTTTTTAGAAAAAGTCGGTGAATTTAGAAGTGTGTGTGTGTGTGTGTGTGCGTGTGTGCGTGTGCGCGTGTGCGCGTGTGCGTGCGTGCGTGCGTGCGTGCCTGCGTGCGTGCGTGCGTGCGTGCGTGCGTGTGTGTGTGTGTGTATGTGTGTGTGTAGGGCTGTACAACAATATTTGTTATTTTACGATGTTTTTTTGACTTTTAGCGGATCTTCGATTTTTGAGTTTTAGTTTTTCGGGTTTTTAGGTATGTTATAAAAAAATAATTTTATGGAAAAATTGTATTTGTGGCGAAGGGTAACTTGAGGTAGATGTGATTATTCCTTCTGAAAATTTTCAGAATTGTAGCGTTTTACTATCTCTTGGGACTGTTAGAAGCCTAGATTATAACGACCTTTACATTCAGCATTATTTGAGGTTATGCTTTTGTTTAAATTCTTTTTATCGTAATTTTATGCAATCCAGGGCTCATTTTGTTCGTTGTTAAATGAAGATTCTAAATTGAAAATAAATTTTGATATTCATCAATCCGTTTCAGTTTTACAATGATTTCTTTATTTTAAGATATTTTACCATATTCTGAAATCGATAAGGTATATTATTTATGTAGTTTAGAAATAATATGATTGTTTAAGGGGATATCCAAGTGAACTTTCAGCCTAGTGATAGTTAATCAATGATAGTTATTCAATGATTACTGTCGATATATAGGTTTATTTACAGAAAGCTCCAATGCATAAGCAATTATAGTTTTATGTTCATCAATTCATTTCGGAGAAATGAAAATAACAAAAAATTATACGTAAACCTTATTATACCTGATTGTTGTACTCTCATAAACAGATATATTATATACAATCATAACATACACGAAATCTCATTACAACCGCAGTATTATTATTTACAGACACTATCTACAACTATGTACAACCATATACTATACAATAGAATGAAGAATCTGAAATGCATTACGTGAAGTCGAACCAAAAAACGATATAATATCAAATTCATGTTAATTTTTCCGCATAGATTTCAGAACATCCTTGCACCATACATAACGCCTTCGTTCTCGAGCCGATATTTTTTCTGTTTTCTTTTAGCCAAAGCTATGATTCTCCGGGCCTTTTTGTATGTTTCAGTTGTTTTTAGTACGCCCCTATTGAGTTTACGCTCGTCTAAGCTTTGCTCTACCGACAGTGTATATTCTCCAATTGACAACCCCACTTGCTTCATAAGTTCTGTAATGTTTTTGTATTCCCAAATTATACTGACTCATGGCAATGGAATCTGCGAATTTTACTCGCGCCTTGGACACAAACACCTCCTTCGAGCACTTATTCCAAATTACGCTGTGTAAACTTTCATTGGCATTTTGCGTCAAACATTTAGCACATCTTGTAAGTAATGCTTCGTCAGTTAGTCGTCGAGAGGAATTTGCAGTTCATACTAGTAACAATAATCAGTTACATACTAATAACAGCTCAATAGCAACCGGAGTCGGTGAGTCCGTGCCAAGCAGCCGCGGCGCATCAAATGCGTGCGCAGTAAAAATGTATCAAGACCCACACTTTTCATCTTACGGGCTGAAACATTTTTTACAGCTTCCTGGGATGATTTTGAACAACTTAACGTATGAATTAAGGCGACGGTGCAATGGATCTAAAATTAAAAATCAGAAACCAAAAAATTTTTTTCAAAATCGCGGAAAAATTATTTTCATGATTTTTTTTTTTAGTGCGATATCGAAGTGTAAAAAACTACATATAAAACCATTCCATTTATCCCCGTACTGATTAACTATCACTAGGCTGAAATTTTACTTGGGTCTCCCCTTAATTCTTTCTTTCTTTCGTATTTAACCCATTTCTTCCCAAGCTGCCATTTTATAGACAATTGGTTTTTTGCCTAAAAAATTGTCGAAAAAAAATAATAATAACCAATAGCACTCTTCTGAAGTAAAATTGTCCGCTCTTTCCGATTCTGAAGTCAGAATTTTGAAATTTTGTTAGAAAATTTCAATATGGCGGTTTTAGGCAAAAAACCAATGGCTGTGTCCCCTCCTATTTGGGACTTCGATATGTCACAATGCAAATGCGATTTTGTATTTTACATTTATATTTTATATACTTGTTTGTTGTATTATGCGATACTATTGAGGAGGCTATATAGTGCATACGTCCTGCATCAAACCACAATGCGTAGTCGCAGATTTTTCCCCGACAAAAACTCGAAGAAAAAATTATCGAGTATTTTTACCGAGAATCGAACCCTTGACTGTTTGAACATCATGTATCGGTAGGCAAGCATTTTTTTCACTGAGCCAAGGGGGCTGTATGTTCTTTCCATTAATATTTTAAAATATTGATTGAAAAGGTATTTAACGATTAATTAAATAATGTATGTCAGTATTTTTTATGTTTTATTTCTTATAAATCTAGGTACCAATGATACGTATGAATGATTTAAATACACGCTAAATCCGTTGGAGTGAAATTTCACTCATTCGGAGTGAAATTTCAGTCGAAGAATGAGGGAAATGAATCACTCTAATTAGAGTGGCTTTTAACTATAAAAATAGAATGGAAATCATTCATTTTTAAGTAGAGTAAAATCTCAGTCTACTATAGCGTATATACTATCCCCATGGACATCGACGAAAATCTAACGTTTTTACATGAAAATTCAAAGTTAAAAGTAAATTTTAAGATTTATCTAAATGTTTTTATTTTATAACAATATTTCGATTTTTTAGTTTTAGTATTTAAAGTTTTTGGATATGTTCGAAATATTATGATAAATTTAGTGTAATTACATTTAAAAGAGCATAAAATTATCTATATTTTATAACTGCAAATTTTTAAGCGACACTTTGCTTTCTTTTGTTATAAACGAAAACGTTAGATTTAGTTTGAACAGTTAAATTTGGGAATTGTATGATGTAACAAAACAGCAGAATTATATCTAACACTTTCCGAAAATGTAACTTTTTCTTATCGCTTAACTGAATTCTGCTTTTGGTCTACGAGGTTCTTTAATCTATAAGATATTTAAGTTTATATAAATTTTTTCAATTTTCGTATTTCTATGAAAAATTGAAAATAAAAGGAATTTTAAAAATTAAAAGAAAAAGTAAATTTAAATCATAACGAAAAATACAACAGAAATCTTCCTCGTTAAAATAAAAGGATATTTTAATAATTATAAACCCAACGCACTTACAACAGTATATCTAAGGATACATGGAAAAATGTCATTTAAACTAAATGTGTACTTTTAATAAAAAATTATCTTTTGATAAACCATCAATGATAAATCAACAAACATTATTTGAGTTTCTAATTAAAAAGAGGTTTAGCAATTTAAAATTAATTTATTACAACATTAATTTTTATATTAGAACAATTAATTTAGTTTGAGGAAGCTAAGTGC